>LCTX01000239.1:0-82195 GCA_002233555.1 Limonomyces culmigenus | reverse complement strand
CATGCATGACCCCTCGTCCCTGTTCTCTCTCTCTCTTTGGTACCGGATATGGATGTCTCGCGCGCACGCGCCAATACCATTATTTCCATCTGTTCCATACCCGTGTGACGAGCGAACAAGAGCGGTGTTGAGGATGGGTGACGTCACGCGACCGACTTGCTTCTCTCCTCCACGTCCACGCGTCTCTCCAGCCTTCCTCGCCCTCTGCGACCTTGGTGATGACTGTGTGTGTCTTTTTTGACATTTTCTGTCCAACATGTGGCCACGTCGACTCGAGCGCGTCCTCCATCACCTCCGCTCTTCGATCTCATCAACTGTCCTCCAGGCGGTCCAAAAAGCGATGATCGTCGGTCCCTGCGGTTGCCATCCACGTTACGGACCATCTCTGCGGAGCTCCAGGATGAAGATGAATGTGCATCTTCGTGGCCTAGGTCCTCACTCTCCAGTTGCGTTGCTACCCACGTTGCAACGATCTCCGCTACGTATCCACGGAGAGCCGACGGTCCACATCATCAAGCGGCGCAGTGCGATTGACTGCTGAAAGATGCAGATTTCAATCGCGCATCCTTTGAGAATACACGGGGTCCACCAGAATAACCTGGACCGTTTTGTACAAAAGGAGCCGGCGAGCGAGGATGAATTCTCCAGTCTGCGACTCCCCACTTCTCCTTCCTCCTCGTCCTTTTTCGCTCCCGGCAGTGCCGTTTACGCTCCTTCGCACCTTTCTACTCATCAACATCCTATCTTCCGCACTCTTTTCAACATGATCTTCGGCAAGACTATCCTCCTCGCGGTCGCTTCGATCGGCTTCCTCGTTCCCGTAAGCCACCCCGTCTTTCGTTCTCTCGCCCAAATGTCTGCTGACGAACATATTCCTAGGTCATCGCGGCACCTGTTCCCGCTGCTTCTGGTGCTGCTGCCGGCACGGCCGCTGCCGTCACCGCCGTTGCTGCCGCTGCGTACTTCCTTCCATCCATGCCTTGTCTTAACTCTCTTTAATCATGTGTCTAGTTCCGGCGCTGCCGTCGCTTCGGGTGCCGCTTCTGCTGCCGCCGCCGCCTCAACCGCTGCTGCCGCCAACACGGGCAGCGCCGGTGCTGCCGCCGCCGCTAAGAAGGCGGCGGCTAAGAAGGCCGGCAAGAAGGCTGGCAAGAAGGGCAAGAAGGGCGGCAAGAAGGGCAAGAAGGGTGGCAAGAAAGCCAAGGCCGCCGCCGGTGCTGCTGCTGGCGCTGCTGCTGCTGGTGCCGGTGCCGCGGATGCTGCCGCCGCCGGTGCTTCCAAGGCGGGCGCGGCTTCTGTTGCCGCTGCGGCCTCGGCCACTGTCGACCTCTCCTCGGCTGCCAGCGCTGCCTCGGCCACCGACGCAGCTGAGGCTGCCACTGAGACCGAGGCTGCTGCGGACGAGGCCTCTGCTACTGAGGCGGCTGCCGACGCGGAGGCGACCGACGCGTACGTTCCGTCCACTTTTGCGCCATGTGCTCTTGGCTGACAGCTCTGCAGCGCCGACGCCGGGGAGGACAGCGCGTCGTCCGCGGCCATCGCAGCGCGCGCCGAGCGGTCCACCGAGGCCGCTGCTTCGAAGGCGACCAGCTCTGCCGCGGCCAAGTCGACCGAGGCCAAGTCTACGGAGGCCAAGTCCACGGAGGCCAAGTCCTCTGAGGCTGCGAAGTCCACCGAGGCAGCCAAGTCGGAGGCGGCCAAGTCCACCGAGGCTGCTAAGTCCACCGAGGCTGCTTCCAAGTCGAGCGACGCGTCCGTGGCCAAGAAGACCGACACTGCCGCGGCCAAGTCCACCGACGCGGCCAAGAAGGGCGGCAACGCCATGAAGAAGGGCAAGGGCGGCGACGCTGCCGCGAAGAAGGCGGCTCACAAGGCCAAGAAGGCGAAGAAGGAGGCCGAGCGCAAGGCGAAGAAGGCTAAGAAGGAGGCCGCGAAGAAGGCGGCAGCTGAGAAGAAGGCGGCGGCGGCGAAGGCGGNNGGCGGCGAAGGCGGCGGCGGCGAGCAAGGACAAGAACGCGGCGGCTGACAAGAGCGCGGCGGCGAACAAGGCTGACGCGGCGAACAAGGCCGCGGTGGCGAGCAAGGCGGCCGAGGCCAGCAAGGCTGCCGCCGCCAGCAAGGACGCGGAGGCCAAGAAGACCTCGGAGGCATCCAAGGCCACCTCGTCGTCCGAGTCCAAGGCAACCAAGGCCGCCTCGTCTACTGAGTCCAAGGTCACCGCATCCAAGGCCGCCTCTTCGGCCGAGTCCAAGGCCACCGCATCTAAGGCCACGGAGTCCAAGGCTACCGAGTCCAAGGCCTCATCGTCCGCGGAGGCAGCGAAGAAGACCACTTCCTGAAGGGCGCACTCTCCATGTATACTGTAGATGACTCACTTGATGTGTAGTACCACGACATCCACTATAGAATGCATGCACGTCTCAAACATTGTGTGCTAGTCGACCTGGGTTTCACCACGCTATCCTGTGCAAAACATGGTCCACACCTCGCCCTCTAGTGCATTGCACGACTCCTACATCTTATTGCCGAGTTGCTCGCAGCCAAGATTGCCGGCGAGTCTCCGTGCTTGCGGTGGTACGCCGTAGCCCTCGCCCCGCCATATGGATGTGTCGAGCACGAACGACGGCGTTTCTCCCAGGCGGGGACCAAAGCGCCTACAGACACGGCGGGGCATGATGATATCGAGGGGATAGCGTGTATGTTGGATATGCGCACATCGGGTGATGACAACCTCCGCTTTGACTGCCGATCGCCGAAGATCTAGACATAACCTGCCCGCTCTTCCACGGTCTCGCGCAGCCTACGCGGAGCAACGACGAGCATCTAGATCTGCAGACTTGTCAGCCCTCGCCAACTCAACCATCACAAATATTCTCACCTGAAAAGTGCGAGCCGTCGTCGAGCAGGACGTCGTGGTCCTCGATCTGGCTGTGGTGGAGCAGTGTGCTTGTACGCCGATTCTCTTAAGTTGGAAGGTCGCCCGAGCTTGAGCAACCTTCCAAGCCAGGATAATCAGCGTACGTGTCGACTGCCCGCGTACATGAGATCGTATACCGAGCGGCATATGCGTGAGGTTGCGCCGTCAGAGCAGCCGGTCCATCTGCCTAATGAACCGGCTACCCTGACGGCGCAACCTCACGCACGCTCTCAATGTACGATCCGAGGCTCGGATATCTTAGTTAGTAAGCATGCTACTGTTTTGATCAAAGAGTTTGTCCTTTGGGCCACTCAGACAATGAGCGAATGCTGGCGTTTCCATGCTAGAGAGGCTGGGGGGACGAAGGAAAGATCGTTTGGCGCGTGACGTCACGCGTCTCTCTCCCTCCTCCCCACCATGAGCGGTCCTCGACGTTCCGCGAGGATACAGGATGCCGTCCTAACAAAAACAGTGTACCCTGTACCACCTGTTCGGCGTAAGCGTCTCAAGACAGAGAGCACGGAAGATGCAGCAGGCAAGACTGTCAGTCGCAAGCGTGCGCCGGCAGCCCGTAAAGTACCTCTCGACCGACTGCCCTTGGACGTGATCTATGAGGTGAGTTAGTTACATGAGAAGCGCTTACAACGGCTGAAAACTTGGCGCAGGTTGCTATGAATCTCTACCCTCTCGATCTTCTCCACGTCGCTCGCACCAACAAGCACCTCCGCGCAGTCATTTTGAACCGCTCCGCTCGTCCGTTATGGCGCCACGCTCTTTCTGTAGGATACTCCGACGCATGCCCTCCGCCTCCGATGTGCCCTGATTACCTGGCGGAGCCTGCATATACATCTCTCATGTTCGAGGTTGCTTGCTCTGTGAGTCATGCTGCTGCTTTCATCGCCTCATCGTCTCAAGCCACATGTTGGCGAATGGTTCTGCGGAAAACAGGTTTGGCGGGTTCCCAGGATGATGGCATTTGGCCTTCATGTCTGCACAGCCTGCTACGGGCTCAGGCGAAAGTGAGTCGGCCTTGTGTATAGGCGAATCCATAACACTAAGCTATCTCTAGTTTCGTGTTCGTCAACGACCTCTTAAAGTCTCTGGGGCAAAAGTACGCTGTTATCGTCGAGGATTACTTGGTGCCGATCGACCTCGACAAACGGTGCGGTTTGGTGCAGGGTATGTGAAGGTCGCGCAGCGTGTCCTCGTCTAATCATGGCGACAAGCAGCTCACACTAGAGGAACTCGCTATTTGGCAGCCGATGTCAAGACGGTCACGACGTTTGTCAAGACACATTACGGTCACAAGGAGAAGATGGTCGCCTTTGAAGCGCAGCGTAAGACCATGCGGGAAGAGCACGAGCGCCGCGTAGAGGACGCCGGCACGCAAGCAGGCTGGGTTCTACAGTTTAGTCAACATCAAAACAAGCTATTACATCTCGCCAGCGAAAGTGCTGCGCAGGACCGATACGATACGTAAGTGATTGAGCCCTGACTGGATCATGTTACTGAGTACAACGTAGGCTCTTGGAGCGTCTGGGAAGTGAAGGGTACGAAGACGTCGCTGGTGTTTTGCGTCCAGGAACCGATTCATACTGGTCGGCTGCATATGAGTATTTCAAGACACAAGACTTTGTCAAGTCTCGCAGACCGCTGAGTGACAATGGTTCGTCGTATTGCGGCACTCGTTACACCTCGATATTGACGCGTCATTAGTATGGAACTCACGCAAGGGACCTCTTTTAGAACTGGCTTCGACTTTGCGAACAAATGTTATCGTTCAGCGTCGATTCAAACGACTGCAAACAATTTATATTTCTCGCCAGCACGAAGACGGCACACCGGAGTATTTGAATATATTACAGCGAGGTGATTTGCTCACTTACGGAGATGTAGCCAATATCATCCAAGGATCAAGACCGAACCGACTCGATACACCGGACTCGACTCTGACGGATTATGACTTCGAACCGATAGTGGATGCTTTCATCGCGGATGCGGACACACGCCTGGAGCAGCATGCGCAGACCTTGACCAGCCTTCTGCCTGTTGGCGTTCGTTCCTCGAGCGCGCTTGCACTATTTCGGTGTCAATGCCGTCCTACCACAATCATGAAGATCTGTGACGCAATCAAGCACTATTGTGACGACCGCCGGGCAACACTTCCATTCCAACTCGAGAGGATAACGTCGTCGGCTCCCTGGAACTACGGAAACTTGATCACACATGATGAGGGTTTTGTCGAGGTTGCCACCCAGCTTCTTCGTCTTGCCGGACTGGACCCACGAACAGCTCAGTTCTCCGATTTCAGTAGTGGCCTCACGTGGTTTACATGCACCGCTCCGGTCTGTATGAGATTTTGGCATACGAGAAGAGGCAAAAACTTCGTGACCGCGGTAAGCCTGTTTCGTGACTTTCTACCAGAAGACGATCCTCTCACACATTTTCCCCCAGGCCTCCCATTGCATCCATACACCTGGACATCTAGACCACGTTGTGTTCCAATCCAATGCCTGAGTAGTGACCTGTCCCGTCGAGTTGCGATCTCTGTCGATCTCTGTGCAGTCTTTGATACAACCAGTCTGTCGCTAGACCCAGTGACAGTGGCACTACACGTCGTATTATATCCATCTATTTCCCAACATCTCGGAAACCATGAAGAGAGTGACGCAAGTTGCGTCTGCTCGAGATGAGCACATAAACTGCGTGTGTGCTCAGCTCAAGGGCAACGGACTCGATAGTAGATAGCCCGTAGTAAGCTCTACCATGGGGCTCCGCCCCGGAGGAGAATACGTTGACTTGATAAATAAATAAATCAAGGGCAACGATGTCGAGGTTCCGCACGATCAGCGCGAGGTAAGTATGTGGTCCGCGGAAGCATGCAGTAGATGCAGTGCACGATTGTGCTCTCTTTCCTCTCCTCCTCCTGCCTCCGTCCCCGCATCCGCCTTCGCGGAGGCCATGACCGACATATCGCGCACCGCGAGCCCCGCAGGACTGTCGGACGTGCCTGAGGAAGATGGCTCATTCACGCGCGATCGGCGCTCGCCGTACGGCTCTGCACTGTCTACCGCGTCGACCTCGACGTTCCACGGCGGGCCCGCGGACTCTGCGCCGTCGTCGCGCGCGGCAAGCGCAAGCATACCCCCGCGATCACCTGGTCCTCAGGGCCCGCGCAAGCCCGGGTCGCGGCACACACCCGGTGCGCCTAGTACGGACCTGCCACTGCCGGCCGTGCGTGGGCTCGTCGAGCAGGCGTCGCTGCTCTCGCTCCGCAAGAAACGCTCGGACGGGACGATACCCCGGCGCCCGCCAGGCTCGCCCGCGCCCGACCGCGACAGGGATGCCAGTGGGACAGGCGCAGGCGCGAGTAGACACAAGTTCCGCAGGTTCCCACATATGCCGCACGACGCGCATGCGGACGAGGTCCCCGCGACGGGCATGTACTGGTTCGTCGCGCCCGTACACGGCCTGATGCCGTCGCGCGGGTGGAGAGCGCATACGGTCAACGTCGTGGACAACGTCGCGTGGATCTTTGGGGGGTGCGACGAGAAGGGCGGGTGGCAGGACGTCTGGCTCTTCGACACGGGTACGATCTCTCCCCGGCGCGCTGTTCCGTGCCCCGATCTGACACGCACCCAGAGAGCTTCCAGTGGTCGCACCCGGACATGAGTGGCGAGCTCCCGCCGCCGTGTCGCGCGCACACGAGCACGCTCGTCGACCGCAAGCTCGTCGTGTACGGCGGTGGCCAGGGCGCGCACTACTACTCGGATGTCTTCGTCCTCGACACGCTCGCGCGCCGCTGGGCACGCGCGGACTTTGGCGGCGGCACCATCCCCGCCCCGCGCCGCGCGCACACGGCCGAGCACTACCGCGGCCGCATATACGTCTTCGGCGGCGGCAACGGCACCGAGGCGGTCAACGATGTGTGGGCGCTCGACGTCGGCGCACATGTGCTCCCGGACCGCATGCGCTGGGACAAGCTCGACGTGCGGGGTCCGCGCCCGTGTGCGCGGGGGTACCACACTGCGAACGTGGTTGGGAACGTGATGGTTGTGATTGGCGGGAGCGACGGCAAGGAGTGCTTCTCGGACGTGTGGTGCCTCCACCTCGACCAGCTCACGTGGACGCCGATCAAGCTCGAGATGCCGTACCGCCGGCTCTCGCACACGTCCACCCAGATTGGCTCGTACCTCTACATCTTCGGCGGGCACGACGGTCAGGGCTACAAGAACGACCTCATCCTCTTCAACCTCAGTAAAGTCGCTCCCACTGTGGTCCGCCCTCCCACACCAACTGATGCTTCTCTCGTAGCGACATTGCAGTACGAGCACCGCGCCGCACACGGCAAGCGCCCGAGCCTGCGTGGATACCACGTCGCGTTCCTCGCGGACTCGCGTGTCTTCTTCGTCGGTGGCTTCAACGGCCACGACGTCTACGACGACGTGCACTGCCTCGAGCTCGCGGCCGCAAGCTATCTGCCCCAGGTCACCAGCTTCCTCGTCGACCTCGAGGGCGCGCCTGTGGACGATGCGCCGCGCAAGGGCCGACGTGGTTGAGGATGTGAGGGATGCATTTGCGCAGTTGCTGGATGATCTAGAATGCGGGATGGAAAGTACTTGCTGGCATGCTCAATGTGTACGTGATGGATGTTGTCCTTGTTGTCAAGAAGTTTGTGATTCCCGAAGCCACGTGACCCGTCAGCATCTCTTCCTCGTTCCACTACCTCGCAGCCATGGACGTCTCAAACGATTTGATATCTATAGACTTCGAGCTGGCGCAGATCGAAGCTCGTATTGCAAGACTGTTAATTGAAGAACCAGAGCTCCTTGCAGCGAGGACGCTGCGCCTCACCCGCCGGAATGAGCTGGCGTCCCCGCTCTACCGCCTTCCAAGAGAAATCGTACAAGATATTGTCGATTGTCTAGTCTCGCCCGCGCCCTTCTTTGTCGAGGACCTCTCGAAGCTGCCAAAGGATCCAATCTCTCCGAAGTGCGTTCACGCGTGGCTGCACTTAGCCGCCGTGTGTACCCATTTGCGCACCATCATTCTCGGCAGCGCCCACCTATGGGCACAAATCTATTGGACAGGTTCCAAAGAATGGCGAGATATATGCGTCGAACGCGCTGGGTCTACGCCGTTGCAGATATGCTCTATTGAGCACGAGGGCAATAACGTTGACTACAATGAACTCTTACTCTCCGGACTGCGCGCCTGTGCCCTAACCATCACTACGGAACATATCCGTTCAGAAAGCATGATGGACATACCCCTAGACCAGGCCCCGTCTCTCCGATCCCTGTGCCTGCTGGGTCCAGATTATATTATAGAGAATTTCCTCACTGTTAGCTTGACTGGCGGCCAGACGTCGTCGCTGACTCATCTGACGCTTTTGAACGCCGACATCCCTACCTTGAATCTGCGCATTCCCACTCTTGTCCACCTTGACATCTGCAGCTGTCTCATTGGTGCCTGGGATCCCCTCGGCGAGCGCATCGAGGCCATTCTGGACCTCATATCTGCGGCACCGCGGCTGGAGCGGCTTTTGCTCCACCAGATAGTCATGCCTACGGCAGCAGTATTGCGCCCACGAACACCCTTCATGCTACCATGTCTGTCATTTCTCGCACTCGATGGCACCACAAACGCCGTCATGGCGATTGTGCCGTGTTTGCCCATCCCAAGGCATGGATATATCTCGCACTACACCTTCAAAGGTCATCATCAGGAGGAAGTCCTAAACATAGCGCTGGAGGCGTTTGGACTGCCAGTGTACGCGTATAGGACGTCGCAGGTGCCTCTACTCGACGTATACTACACGGCACAAGATAGAGTTCGTCATACCCTTTGCGTGGAGCGGCAAGGAGGCATGACATACGAAGACCACTTCATGGGCATAAGCAACCTTTCCATTTCCAATATCATAGACACCGCACGAGCACTGCGTGTACATGGTCATGCCTTTGAGGAGCTCTTCAACGCCAAGCTCCTTGCTCGTGGAGACGGCGCACTGGCCGCGCTCGAGCACTTGGTTGTAGAAGACTTTGACTGTCAGCTGTCGTGGTTCCGAGCTTGGCTTGCACGGCGAGTGGCCATGGGACAACCACTCAAGTCGATTGATTTTCGTGGAGAGTTAGGTTACGTCGCGTACTATGGCACCGTTGCGGAACTCGGGAGAAGGATGCTCGAAGCGGGCGCAGTTGAGGAGGTCATGCTCAATGGGCGAGCACCTGGGCACTAGAACGGGACGATTATTGCTGATGCTGAATTGGGTATATATATATGTACTTTGGACCTGTGAAGAGGTGGCCAAGGATGAGCGCTGAACACGAACGAATCTGTCCACGTGACTAGGACCCTCCTTGTCTTCGATCCACTACCTCGTTTTCAGGACCATGCGCTTGCCGACATGGCTTCCCCAGAAACCGAACTCGCTTATACAGATAGGCTCGTTGACATGCTACACTGCGATGACAGAGATTCGCTCGTGCAGAGACAGCAGCTCTATGCGCGCCGGAACACGATCGCCTCGCCATTCTGCCGCCTTCCCGCCGAGCTCGTGCAAGAAATCGTCGAATATTTCGTCTCTCCACTCTTCCATCCTCCTGAAGACCTCTCGACGCTCCCACCCAAATTGCCCACTTACCGCCCGAAGGAAGTTAACGAATGGGTGCGGATAGCCGCCGTGTGCACCCGGCTTCGGGCCATTATGCTTGCAAGTAAGCATCTATGGGCTCGAATTTACTGGGCACAAAATGATTGGCGGCAACTTTGTGTCGAACGTGCGGGGTCCACATATCTTCAGATCGTTATCGAGGTTGGGACCAATCACCCGTACATCAATATGGAGCAGCTCCCGGTGCAGATACCACGCGTCAGTACCCTCGCCGTCCACAGGGAAGATGCAAGAGCGTTAGTTCAGGAGCTACAGCTGGCCTTAAACTGTCCGGATCTAGTCCTTCAAGCCTTGTATTACACAGGCGCGCGGTACGGGGATGACCATGTCACTCATGACTTTGAGCTCAACAGCAGCTTCATGAATGGCCAGACCGCGCCATTGACCCGCCTTATGCTTTCTAACACGCACGTGCCACGGTCAAGCGTGAAACTCCCAAACCTCGTACATCTAAATCTGGATCTCTGCGTGTTCACCATTCCCGATGTCAGCAATGTCCTCGGACTCCTGGCATCTACGCCACAGTTGGAGCGTCTTTTTTTGAGTGGTGTCTCCCTGTGGCAAAAGACGACGATCTCTCCTCGTCTTTCCATCGCACTGCCCCAACTCACCCGGCTTGGTTTGAGCGGCCGCTCGCACGCAATCGCCGCCTTCATCCCACACCTTCCCATCCCACGCGATGGCTACATCATGAACAACGATTCAAAAACCACTTCCTATCCCGGACCGATGCTCACGGAACTCCTCCACGCAGCTCTCAAGGCATTCGGGATATCTGTCTATGCGTACAAGACATCGTCGACACCGGTCCTGAACCTGCACTGGAAAGGACGATCAGGTTTCCATTGCCTTCGTGTACACCGGGAGGACGCGCCGAGCGGCATGGCATTCGAGTATCACTGCCCGGAACTATCGCAAATGTCTGACATTCTGGACAATGCGCTCGCACTGCACGTCCACGGTTACGAATTGAAGGTACTGTGCGAGTATGCGACGAGGAACGCGGGTATCGGAGCGCTCGACGCGCTGGAGCATCTCGTGGTACAGGACTTTGACAATCAGCCGTTCTACTTCCGGGCTTGGCTTGCACAACGTATCGCTGAAGGCCGGCCTCTCAAGACGCTCGATTTTTGTGGGAAGCCCAACTACGTCGCATACCATGGCACAGTTGCCGCACTTGGGCAGAGGATACTCGAGTCGGGCGCGGCCGAACGGGTCACCCTCAACGGCCAGTCGCTCGAGCGCTGATATCCAGTCGATTGTCCTCTAGATCTTGTCCTCATGGCGTCATGTCGCTATCGTCTATATCTTCTCAACCTCTATATATTCAGTCACCACATACATCTGCCAGAACTCGAGCACATGACGACTGCACAGTGGTTACGGCGGAACAATGCTGTCGGCAACGTGACGGTATGCCGCATTGCGTCAGTAGATACACCTCCAACGCTTTCTGTTGTACAACATTGCTCTTGTTATCCATGCAAGCAGCTATGAGCATTGTAAATTTAGCACGTGCCAAGCAAAGGCATGTTGTAATGCGGTGAAGCACTCGAGGTTTCGTCCAGTCGACTCCGCGCCAAGCGCAAAGTTGCACTCCCTGCGCATGCGGCCGCCGTTAGCTGTGCTCTGCGACAGGGTTGATGCTATGGTCTGCTGCTGTGAGCGAGATGATCGAGCGGATCCACTTCCTGATTCACTTTGTTGCTGGTGATCGCGACTCTGATGGGAATTCTGCCTCTTGCGCTTCCCTTCGGCATGCGGCTTCCCCTCGCAACGACCGCGCCCATAAAGTCTGGCGGCGCACCGCGGAAGAGCCGCACCCCTCCTCCTCTCTCCGCCTCTTCCCCCGTACGGTCTGCGACCGTCGTCCCCACCTTTCACTTCGGCAGCGCCAACCTTTTTGCTCGATCTCTCTTTTCAACACACACACATCTCCTCCACCGTTAACTCCATCACCCACTCCAACAAGATGTTCGGCAAGACTGTCTTCTCCACCGTCGTCGCGCTCGGCCTCGCGCTCCAGGTCTCCGCGCACGCGGCCGTGAACCCGCCCCTTGGTGTTGCGTCCGGCACCGCTGCGCGCAGCGACGTCCAGCGCCCGAACAACAACTGCGGGAACGTGAACGTCGCGGCGACGATCGACACCAGCAAGGCGGTCACCCTCGCGGCTGACGGCACCTTCGCCGCGACCGCCGTCGACTTCAACGCGGGCGGTGACGGCTCCCGCTCCTTCTCCGCCTCGGTCGACGCGACCGGCACCGGCAAGACCTTCGTCGCCGCCACGGTCACGAAGAACGGCAACGCTGCCCCGAACGCAGTCGGCTCCGACGCGCTCACCGTCTCCCTCCCCGCCGGCACCAAGTGCACGGGTGGTGCGACCAAGAACAAGTGTGTCGTGTCGTTCAAGAGCACCGCAGGGTGAGTAGCATGAACCGCTTGGTTTTATGAACACGAGCTGATACATTCCTGCAGGTTCGGCAACTGCGTCGTCGTTCAGCAGGGCGCGGCCGCAGCGGCTGCCCCGGCTGCGGCTGCTGCTGCCCCCGCGGCTGCTGCTGCTGCTGCTGCTCCGGCCGCCGGTGGTGCCGCCGGTGGTGCCGCCGCCGCTGCGGCTGGTGCTGCTGCTGCTAAGGCCGCCCCGGCTGCGGCTGGTGCTGCTGGTGCCAAGGCCGCCGGCCGCAAGGGTAAGGGTGGCAAGAAGGCCAAGGCTGCCGCCGCTGCTGCCGCCGCTGCTGCCGCCGCGGCCAAGCCCAAGGCCCGCAGCGTCCCCCGCCGCCGCCTCTCCGACATGGAGTGAGTGCACCCCCAGGAATATGTGTCTCGAGATCTCGCGTCGGTTGTATCCTCCTGCTCAAGTACGGGAGCGCATGTCGATTTTTTTTTGTTCCACACTCTTTGTAAACAAATTCAAGTGAAGGTGTCTCCGCTTTACATTGTGAACTTGCCCGAGTGAGAAGAACGGCGAGCATGCAGCGAACAAGATCAGCGCCGGGGGTGCGCATGGTCGACTGGCTTGGCCGTCGGCCGCTCTGATCCATCACGTGTCTCCAACGAACGTTGTCCTGGACATCGACCATCGACACACACTCGTCTCGTTCACACACGATCCGCCCCACTTGCGCTCGGGCTAGTCATGCACCAAGAACTCGCCCCTCTCACAGCGGCGCAGAACGCACACCGCCCGCCCATTTTACGGCTCCCGGACGAGCTCCTCGTCCGCATCTTCGCCATTCTGCAGTACACAACCCCGGAAGAAGCAGCATCATCGGTATTCGATCCATCGCGTTTCGGACAGGACAAGAATTGGATACGCGTCTTGTGTGTGTGCCCACGCTTCCATAACGTTGCGGTTCGCACTCCGATGCTCTGGACGGGCATCGACTCTGCGTGGTCGAGCAGCAGGATCGAACTGTGCATGTCGCGTGCGCAAGACTGTCCCTTCCGCCTAGTGTGCCACATCTCCTCCAAGGCTCATGTTTCGACCGCTTGTCAATGGTTGATTCGAAGCCAAGAAGCCAACCTCGTGTTCTCGGAGAATCGGGACGCGTCGGTCTGGGACGATGGCTTTCTCTCGGTTCTTCAGGCCGAGGCTCCGGCTCTCCAGAACCTGAGAATATACGCATCTCAATTCTCCATACTCAAACTCGTGCCTCCCCTTCTATCTCAGTTCATCGGGCTGTCCTACCTTGACATCGACGTTCACGCAATCGAGTTCGACGATAAATTTAGCTTCCCTCCTGGCTTAACACGACTTAGTCTCACGAAAGTCATCACCGTTATGAGCACGGACAGACTTCGAGCGATGTTCTCAGGCACGCCTCAGCTTAAGCATTTGGAGATCCATGATGGCATATACACTCAGTTTTCCAAACTTATGGAAATCTCAAAGGAGGCAGAGAGTCCGTTGATTTCTCCATGCCTATCATCTTTTACTCTCCACGTGACAGGTAAGCACGGCCATTTGATGCACAATCTCCTTCAAGTGCTGGCTCCTCCCCAGGTCTACTTCTCTGTGTTTTATGAAAGCTCGCCTAACGAAAAGTCGTCAACCGAAGAGCGTGCAACGGAGTCTACCATTATATCCCACCTCCACGACTACATGCAGCGCTTCTGGCATGGTGTTTCTGGCGGTCTGTGCCTGCCGCCGGCGACGCTTTTGGACAGCCATACGACGTTAGCGCCTCATGTCTACAGTGTACACAACGGGCGGGACGAATTCGAGATCCCAAATCATTCTCTTATTGCAGATATTTCAAGCCCTTTACGTTCCCTCCTTGGTATCTTCTTTCCGAGTGTGGTGCATTTGGAAGTCACCATCGACGCGTACGACTTCTCTCGTTCACCTCTGGATGCGAGCGAATTTGCCGCACTGGCCTCTTTTCCTGCGCTGAAGTCCCTGGAGCTCGCAATTCCGCATGCATGGAGGAAGGTCTCCACTATTCAAGAGTGGCTGGATGCGCATACTTCACCGTCGGTCTGGATCAAGTTCATCAGCGTCTACTCGGGGGACACCCTGGAATGGAGCACAAAACAGGGTCCACTCGGGATGGTTGACTGGACAGAATATCGAAGGGAGGAAGAGCTGGCGGCGCGTAACGAGAATGAGTGGCTGGGGGATTCGGCTGAATAGGAAGAAGCATGGGTCGGGAAATAGAAGGAGGTGCGGGCGGGCTCGGGCGCAGGGGGCGTCTCGGATGGCTCGAGCCATCACATTGCGTCAGGAGATGCGGGAGGGCTTAGGGGAGCGCGCTGCGTCGGAGGGTTCGGGAGAGGAAGAGGAAGAGGTGTCGCATGGCTCGGACGAGTTGTAAGCGCACAGTTATCCATTGTATTGCCCAAACTGCCCGCCCATCCCGCCCATATTCGGACCCATGTTGCCGCCCATGTTCGGCATGCCCATCCCCGGCTGTCCCTGCATCCCGCCCATCCCCATACCCATACCCGGCATGCCCATCCCCATCGGCATCATCCCCTGCATCTGCATCTGCATCTGCAGCAGCGCGGGGTCGAACATCATCTGCATGCCCGGGTCGAAGCCCGGCATGCCCATCCCTTGCATGCCCGGGTTCATCCCCTGCATGCCCATGTTCGCGCCCTGCATGCCCGGCGTGCCCACCGGCATGCCCATCGCGCTCCCGGGCGCGCCGGGCGGCGGGCCGCTGAACCGCGGGCCCATGCGCATGACGCCGGCCTGACCCATCGGCATCCCGCCCTGGCCCATTGGCATGCTTTGGTGCATGTTCGGGTTCATGGGCAGCCCCATGCCTGGCGGCATGCCCATGCCTGGCTGCATGCCCATTCCGCCGCCCATGCTGCCGCCGCCCATGCCACCGCCCATGTTCGGTCCGCCCATGTTCGGTCCGCCCATGTTTTGTGGGCCGTCGCGCCCGGGGCGGACGGGGCTCTTTGGGCGGAGCAGTTCCACGTCTGCGTTCGTCAGCATCTGCACAAGAAAGAACACAACAGAGAAAGCACGTACCAGGGCCCATAGGTACGACGGGCCGTCCGCCTTTCGTGACGTCCCGTTCCCACCGCTCGCGGTCCCACCTCCTCGCACGGCCCGCCTGGCTGCGTGGCACGACGCTCTCGCGCCCCAGCTCGTCGACCTCGACCTCCATCGCCTCCCCGTCCTGCCCGCCCTCCTCCGCGAGCAGCACGCCCTCGCCCGCGAGCACGGCGGGCTCGTCCTGCCCCGCCGCGAGCGCGGTGACCCATCCCGCGCGGACGCCCGCGGCGCGCCCGAAGAGCTCGAGCCGCCGCGTGCCGAGGCAGAAGTTCTCGACGAGCTGCTGCAGCTCGGGCGGCTTGCGCGCGGGGTCAGAGGCGGAGCCCTCCCAGAAGATCACGTCGGTGTCTGCGTGCGCGTGTTAGTGGGTGAGGATGGAGAGGGAGGGAGGAGGAGGACCGATGTTGCAGTGGACGAACCACGAGTCGGTAGACCGTCGGACGGTGCCCCGGATTCCGACGAGGCAGTGCTGTTTCGTGCGGACGAGGAGGGACGTCGTCGGCGGGTCCGTCTGCATCCGTGCTCAGCACCCATCCCTGCACCCCTCTCACATCCCCCACGCACCCCCGGCCCGGCATTCGCGCCGCGGTTCGTCTTGACCCACACGACGTCCTCACACCGTCTATACCCCCACTTGGCGAGGACCTCGCGCCCGCGCTCGAGGCCCTCGCCCGCGCCGGAGCCGACCCAGAGGAAGACGAAGCTCGGGTCCGCCGCGAGCTGCGGCACGGGCAGCGCGGCGAGGTCGTCCCAGCCGAAGCGCGGGCCGTACGGCGGGTCGAGCACGATCGCGTCGAACTTGGCGCCGCCGAGCTGCGCGAGCTGCGCCGCGGGGAGCACGTAGGCCGCGCACGCGTGCGCGGCGACGGCGGCCTTCTTGAGGGCGAGCAGCCTGCGCTGCTTCGGGTACCTAGCGTGTATACCGTCAGTATGTTGGATAGTGGACGGTGAGACGGGACGCACTCCTCGAAGCGCCGCTCGGGCTCGGCGCTCAGCACCCAGTTCTGCGGCCACTCGCCGCCCTGGCCGTAGCGCGCGCAGTAGTCGTTCCGGACCGTCTCCTCCTCGGGCACATAGTTCGCGTATCGCTTTGCACGCGCCGCCTTGGCCGGGGGCAGCTCAGCCCGCCGTGGTGGCTGTTGTGGCGCGGGTGCGGCGGAGGAGGGCGCGGGCGACGCGGGTGGGGAGGCGGGCGGTGAGGGCAGGGGCGCGAGACCCGGCAGACGGCGCCGGTGTGCGGCTTGGGAGGATCGCACACGCGAGAGGAGGGCGCTGTGCGCGGCGAGCGTCGAGTTGGCGGACGCGATGACCTCCATGCGGGGAGACGGGAAGCAGTGCGGCTGCGGAGCGCGATGTTTCGCTCAGACTCACCACATCCATGCTGTATTTCGCGGATAAAAGCGACTCATGAATCCAATGGCAGTATAGAAATAGAGCCCCCGGCTAGACGCCTAATCCTCGCTGGTTGTAAGGCCATGCATCCACTCCGATTCGTGCCTTAGTTGTACTTGTGCAACCTGCTTTTTTCTCTATCAGCTTCATCGTCGGTATATATATCATCTACGATAGTATGCATGTAAAGATGTGTGGGTGCAGTAGGCCGGGGGGTATCAGCCATCATGCATCTCGAGGTCTCACGCATCTTGAGGTACATGAGATGGGAGTTGCCAGCAACCAACTGTCTCAGTCTGTTCGTCCCCAGCATCGACTTGACTTGTTGCGAGACGAAGGCATTTCAGGCCGACCGGGAAGCTGAAGTCTTGGTCAAGTTCGAGAGTCTGGACGTCGAGGTCTGGTCAGGACAACTTCGTGAATCGTGACAGAAGTGATGCCACAAGGATCAAGGCGGAGAAGTTAACGAAGCGATCTTCAATGTAGAGCCGCAAAACCCGGGTATCGGGTGCCTCGGTTCGTAGGAATGATAGATAGTCAACGTTTTGATCCGGCTCGTTCCACCTCTCGGAAAACACAAGGGCGGCTTCTTGGCTTCGAAACAGCCAACTACAAGTCGCAGGGGCATGTTGTATGAGCTCAGACACCATACCCCTGACACTTGTAAGTTGATATACCATGCTCAGGGGACAGCTTTGCGCACGTTTCCAGAATCGTACGCTCCTGCTGTTCAGCCATGCAGTCGAGAGGTCGCCCAGAGCGTGGAGTACGGGCCGCGACACCATAGAGCCGTGAGCACACAGAACGCGTATCCGAGTGGTCCGGTACGGATTGCGACGGATCAAGGTCCCACCAGGGAGCTCGCCTAGAAACTGAGTACTGCGTTGTCGCGAAAACGCGGACGAGGAGCTCGTCCGGAAGCCGCGAGATGGGCCAGTGGTGAGCGTTCTGCACCGCTGTGAGAGGTGCGAGCTCTTGGGCCATAGCTGTGTCGAGCACAAATTGGGCAGACTGGGTGTAGACGAGGCGCGCCGAGTGTGGATGGTGGACGTCAAAAGGCAAGCCTAATCTAGAACATGTGACCGCGTGGTTGCCTCGCACTGACCGCACTTTTCGCTGCCAGAAGTCTAAAGCGCGGACAGACTTTTCGGTGTCTTCCCACGAGGCATTTCAATAACTGGGTGGATGTCACGCACCGCACGTTCAGACTGCGGTCGTTTCCCTCCGTCTCTTATGGCCGTAACACTGCATTCCCGTCTCGGCCGGAGATGCGGCCCGGCCGATCACAACGGCAGCTAAGATGCCCAGTCTGCCTCTGTACTTTGGCCATCGATACATATACCTGAACTTCTGTGCTCAAAGATAGGAAGGTTGTGCAGAAACCCCCTAGAAGACGTAGGTATCTGCCGAGACTATGTTTCAGGGTGGCTGCTGAAGAAGGCGGTGCTCAGGCAATGATGATCACGATCGTTGTTGGCTCGGCCCGACCCGATCTGGCGTTTGATGCAATTTGGCTGATGATGTATTTCCGGAGCAGATTCAGCAGCGCAACGCTTACCGGCGGCGCGAGTGTCTCGAAGAAAATAGTGTGAAAGTTTGTGCATGTGGGAGAGAGAGAGTCGCTCAACAGCCTTGTGCGCCGCCACCGCATAACTTGACCAGACAGAATGGTGCCCATCCCCACCGACCAACCGCATACTGTACCAAACTTAGCCCTATCTATATTCCGCACATGTCGGTGAACCTGGCTGCTCGAGCACCCGTGCACAGGCTCGCGGTGGTCATCGCGGTGCTGCAGTTGGTCGTCCAGGATTTGGTCGCCGGATGATGCCGTCGCGACGGCAGCAAGGCAGCAACGATGCGGCAGACGTTCTCGGATCAACGATCAGCTTGGCTCTCATAAAGACTGCCGGGCTGGCCGTGCGGTTTCTCACCCTCCCATTCCCACCGACTCGGAGTCCATTCGCTTTCTGACCTGGTGTCACCCCAGCCCCCTTTTTTTTAATCCCTTTTTATCTTCGTACGAGCTAGTCCCGCACCACCGTGAGTACACGGCATAGTAGCAGTTGTCTGCCAGAAGCTGACGCAGAGATCGCCCGCAGTTCTTTACCCCATCTAATCGCATAAGTCGATATCATCATGTTCAACAAGTCTATCCTCGTCGCTCTCCTCACCCTCTCCGCCGTTGCCTTTGCCGCCCCCAAGGAGGCATGCGAGGCCGTCAAGACCGTAACTGTCACCGCCGCCGCTGCGAAGGAGACTGCTGCCGCGCCCTCGTTCATCAACACTGGCGCGAAGGCCGGCAAGGCCTCTTCCTCCAGCAGCAAGTCGAGCAGCAAGTCGTCCTCGTCCAAGTCTAGCTCGGGCAAGACTAGCTCCACTGCCGCTAAGGCTCCCTCCGTCCCGGCGAAGGCTGGTACCTCGGCCGCCAAGTCTGGCTCCGCAGCTGCCAAGTCCGGCACTGCGGCCAAGACTGGCTCGAACGCCAAGGGCGTTGCCGCCTCGTCCGCGTCTCTCGCCAACACTGGCAAGGGCGCTGCCGCTGCCAACTCGTTCGCGGACGCCGGTGCTGCCACTGGCACCGCGGACCTCCAGACGGCTACCAGTCAGTCTTGCTCTTTTCCGTCTGCGCCACCCCCGTGTCTGACCTACATCCAGCTCTCGACCCGTCCGTGATCGCTACCGGTTTCGCTCTCGACGGCCAGCAGACCCCGGTCCAGGGTCAGGTTGCATCGCTCACGTCGACGAACAACTTCATCAACTTCTGCGCGACCGTGCCGAATCTTCCGATCACCAACGGCAAGCAGGTCGTCGCGGGCTCGTGCAACCCCGCGCCGATGGGCATCATCGCGGCGGTCACGAACATGCCTTCGTGCAAGTTCGTGTTCCCGCCGAACGGCGACGCGTCCCTCCAGCCGTTCCAGCAGTTCACCGTCAAGCTCGCGATCAAGCACCTGACGGCGGGCAACTTCGTGAACGCGCAGGCGTCGTACTTCGCGGGCCCGCAGCAGGTCGACAAGAACGGCGACATCATCGGTCACTCTCACGTCGTCATCGAGGCCATCGACTCGCTCGGCTCCACGGCCGTCACGGACCCGAGCAAGTTCGCGTTCTTCAAGGGTATTGACACCGGCGCGGACGCGAACGGCCAGCTCACCGTGAACGTCGCGGGCGGTCTCCCGGCCGGCTTCTACAAGATCTCCACCATCAACTCGGCGGCCAACCACCAGCCGGTCCTCGTCGCGATCGCGCAGCACGGCTCGCTCGACGACGTTGCCTACTTCACTGTCGGTGCTGGTGGCTCTGACGTCGCGGGTGAGGACAACGCCGCCAAGGCCAACGCTGCCTCCATCGCTGCTGCCGCGTCCGCCGCCGCGGCTGCGCCCCCTGCTGCCTCCGCTGCCCCTGCCGCTGCTGCGCCCCCGGCTGCTGCGCCCCCTGCCGCAGCTGCCCCTGCCGCCACCGGCGCGCTCGCCAACGGCCAGGCCGCCATCGCGCTCAACGCCCAGTTCGCCTCCGTTAAGGCCGGCGACAAGTGCACCACCGACGGCCCGACCTGCGCCGGCGATGCGTTCGCTCAGTGCGTGAACGGTGTCATCCAGGTCCAGGGCTGCGCCGGCGGCACCGTCTGCCGTGCGCTCCCGCTCGTCAACGCTCAGGGCACCTCGGTCTCTTGCGACACCGCTGCCGACGCGACCGCTCGTATCCAGGCCACCGGCGCGACTGCCCGTCGCCGCCGTGCGT
The DNA here is from genome assembly GCA_002233555.1 of Limonomyces culmigenus. Taxonomy (NCBI): domain Eukaryota; kingdom Fungi; phylum Basidiomycota; class Agaricomycetes; order Corticiales; family Corticiaceae; genus Limonomyces; species Limonomyces culmigenus. The sequence continues at coordinate 61,957 of LCTX01000239.1, read as the reverse complement.
TCTCCGTCCAGCGTCGCTCGTAAGCGGAGGTTGTTCAGAGCATCACTTATTGATCCATGATACCCTCTTTCTTCATGTGTCGAGTAACAGTGTGATCTTGTCAATGCTGTCATCCTGTTATATCCACAACTCTTAGTCGTATAATAAATCGGAATACGGGAAACACACGGTCCGCAGCGTGAAAGAATGCGCTTGTGAGTGGCTCTCCAAGCTTACAGCGCTCTCAGAGCGAGTCTCGAAAGTACGAAGTGTTGCTGTCAAAGTTCTCATTGATGAGATCTTGAGACAAGTATTCGAGGGCATGAAGTGGAGTTTTGAATCGTGGGACGTTCGGAGCCCATGAGGACCTTCGGCATACAGGCAGATAACATTAAAAGGGAGACCACAGAGCGCAGTGAGGGCGTTGCGAATAATTGGCCTCGCTTCACGCGGAAGACGTGGGATGTACTGGGGCTACAATAATGCGACACGCCGCTCGAGATCTTCGACACTATCCATGGGCAAGCGAGCGAGCGAGCAAACAACGATCAACGACGGTCAATCTCGGACGAGGAAGAACGACAGGCGGATGATGTGATGCAATGTGAAGATTGGAAGTGCAACGAGTGTACAGTGAAGGCATCTACGCGGATGGACATGAAGAGTAAAGGAAGAGGCATTGATGATGATAGAGGTGGAGCGATCACTCGTCATCCTCCTCGACGTCCTCCTCCTCCTCGCGAGCGGCCTTCTTGCCCTTCTTGGCCGCAGCCTTCTTGCCCTTCTTGGCACCAGCCTTCTTGCCCTTCTTCGACGCTTTCTTGCCCTTCTTGCCTGCCTTCTTACCACCCTTCTTGGCCTTCTTCGCGGCGCGCGCAGCGATGGCGCTCGCGTCCGCACCGTCCTCCTCATCGGCACCCTCAGCGTCGGCACTGGGGAGATGTCAGAGAATAGTTCGACGTGAGGCTAGTCGACGTGACGTACGAGTCGGCGACATCAGTCTCGGCGGCAGCGTCAGCTGCGTCGGTAGCCGAGGCAGCGTCGGTCTCAGTAGCGGCGTCGGTCTCAGCCGCGGCATCCGCAGACTCAGTGGCAGTCGCGATGGCGGCGGCCGAGGACGCGTCGACAGTGGCGGCAGCGGCAGCAGCAGAAGCGACGTCCGCTGAGGAGGCAGCAGCGTTGGCTGCTACATCCGCACCGCCGGCAGCGGCGCCAGCAGCAGCAGCAGCGGCGGCGCCCTTGGCCTTCTTGCCGCCCTTCTTGCCCTTCTTGCCGCCCTTCTTGTCGCCCTTCTTGCCGCCCTTCTTGCCAGCCTTCTTGGCCGCCGCCTTCTTGGCAGTACCGGCAGCAGCGGCGCTGCCCGAGTTGGCAGCAGCGGCGCCGGTCGCGACAGCAGCAGCAGCAGCACCCGAAGCGACAGCAGTCGCAGCGGTAGCGGCACCAGCACTAGACGAGCATGAGATTAGATTAGAGGTGCGACAGCAAACAGTGAGAGCGAGAAGACGTACGCGGCAGCGACGTCAGTGCCGGCAGCAGCAGCAGCCCGGGGGACCGGGGCAGCAAGTGCCTGAATCGAGACTTTTAGCACTCGTGGTCGGAAACGTAGAATAGTCGGCACGAACGGGGGCGAGGAAGCCGATGGAGGCAACCGCGAGGAGGATGGTCTTGCCGAAGATCATGTTGGAGGGAGTGTGGTGGTGGTGGTGGTGGTGGAGGTAGACTAAAATGTGGAGAGGAGCGAGTACGGCACTGCCGTGGACGAAGAGATGGAGGGAGTGAAGGTGGGGAGTCGCAGACTGGAGAATCCATCGTCACCCACGCGCCGCTTTTGTATGCAGCGTTCGCGGTATTTTGGGATGCGCGCGAGCTATGCATAGCAGGCTATCAACTGTCGGGGTTCTCGCTTGCTCGTGGTGTTCCGTAGTTTGGCGCTGCGTGATGCCGCCCGGCGGCTCTGCACGTAGATCCTAGCAACAGCCAGTCAAGAAGCTCCTCGCTGGGCCTCGAACAGGGTCTGAACGACGTGCATCACGACCGTCTGCATCTCCCGCAGCATCGAAGGTGGATGATGGCGAAAAAGCGCTCTTCCGTTGATCAACAGACGTGATTAAAGACCAATATAGACTGGGGTATTTTTGGAAAGTCGATAGTTTCACATAAGCCTTCATTATAGGCCTTCATAGCATTCACAAGGAATAGACAGAGAGACGAGAGGAAGGCCATGAGACGATCAGGCGTACAGAAACGTCGGTGGTGGTGAGACGGCAAGACTGCGGAAACGTGACATGGACGCTCACGACGTTGTACTTCAAACCGACACTGGCCTCTACATGTACACACTCTCAGACTAGCTACCAGACTACACTAGCTCTGCGTATTCCAAAATTTTGTTCACCCTGTCGGTCAAGTCTCCACAGTCTTCTCCCACCTCCTTGTACGGAACGTCCAGCCACGCCAGGACTTGCTTGAATGCCGCTGAGCATCGCTCACGGTCGTCCAATGATCGGACTCCGTCGTCTACGAGCCACTCCGGAATAGTTTGGAGGAGTACAACGAGGCTGGACCTGTATCGTTCGAGTGCGTGTGCAAACGACTGGTCATCCGTCAGAGCCTTCTTTCTGACCTCCACCTCTTCTTGGTCCTTGGCAGTCAGGATAGCGTACACGACTGGATCGATGCCGGACCTATCGCTGAGGATGATGGGGTGCTTGTGCTCCTCGTTCAGGGCGGCCTCCTTGCGACCCAATTGGGCCGTGAGGATAGCGCCCTGCATGGCGAGCGTGCCAACGTCCTTGCGGCTGAACCCGGTTGTGCGCATCACCTCCCGCGCGACCTCGGTGATATGCGCCAGAGGAGGTATAGAGAGACGCTGAGACAAGGCTGTACAGAGTGTGGTCTTGCCGGTGGAGGAGGGCCCGATGATAAAGATGGCGTGAGGACTAGGCATTCTAGGGATGCTGGGAGGGACGATCGACGTTGGCGAATGGTGGCAGGGGATACCCCGGATATCACGGTGAGCAGTGTATATGGGCGCTCACGAATCATGCCGGCATGGGTTCTGACATACATCTCCAGCGCTCTTGATAATCCGCACAGATCATGTCGGAACCCTTGAGCTCTCGCGTCTCACTCTCGTCCCACTCCACCTCCCGAGACCCAGCATGGCCTCCAGACAGCACGTCCTTCGGGCATCTCCTCAGCCCGGCGACGAGTCATGGAAATTTGTTGACATCCCGGCGCCCATGCTCGCACCGGGACCAGCGAACAACCGCTTCATGGGCAAGACTATCAGCTTCACCCCCGAAGCGATCACGCTCCGCCGCGGACCACTTACCGTGAACCGTGTGCTGGCCGCCGACGACCCAGTGATGTTCGTCGCTGCGTCGTTCGAGGGCCTGCGCTCGGCCGAGTTCACGGGTAAGGTCGGGGCGGAGTACATGATGCGGATCTTCAAGGAAGGCCTGTGGCTGAACGGTGTTCAATACCGCTTTTATGGTCACTCAAACAGCCAGCTCGTACGTTCCGACTCTCTTCTATGCCTGAAGTCTATAGGCTGAGAACACTATAGCGCGGACGCAGTTGCTGGATGAGGCAGGCCAACAACCACCAAGAGCTCGACAACCGGATCTATCAGATGGGTGAACTCAGCAAGATCATGAACATTGCCAAACGTAAGTCTTGATACACTCAGACTTGTCTCCTGGCCCAACACATGCTTCAGGTGCCAAGAGAATCGGACTACTCTTTTCAACAGCAGACATCGACGCACGACTGGACCCTGCACGTACGGCCGATATCCCGGACATCCAGATCGGCGATGAGCTGTACTCGGACGGGTGCGGCTTGATGTCCATGCGACTTGCCATGGACCTCGCCAAATCCAAGAAAATGATGTTTCACGGAAAGCGGTACACTCCGACTGTCTTTCAGATCAGATATGTCAAACCATCAGAGCACTCGTCACGCTCTCATTTGTTGTTATCAGATACCGGGGCTACAAAGGTGTGCTCATGCTGCACCCCCAGCTGAACCAAACTCCACAAATCGTGGCCCAGTTTCGTGCATCCATGCGCAAGTTTGCTGTGACTCACGACACCACCTTCTCCGTGGTCGACTACTCCAAGCCGTATGCGTTTGGTCGCCTCAACAACGACATCATCGTCCTCCTCTCTTGTCTCGGCGTGACCAACGAGGCGCTCCTGAGCAAGCAGCGCGAGTACTTCTCGTGGATAGAGCGAGCGGACCAGGATATCCAGGCCGCAGTCGACTTCCTCTCGTGTCTGGAGAGGTTCGAAGCAGCAAAGCGGGTGCTTCTGCTGGGTCTCGATGACCCGAACGTGCAGAAGGAGATACAAGGCGCACGAAATAAGGAGGTTGGTAGTTTTGGGAAGAAAGGCAAGACGAGGGTGCGAATGATGCTCAAGAAATCTCGACTCCTGTTTGGGGTGTGTGACCCATACGGAGTTCTGGAGGAGGTACGTCCACACATGCTCTATGCGCCGAGGAAATATTGACAATCATGTTATAGGGTGAGATACACGTGCGGATCACGACGCCCGCCGGATCGACCAGTATCCACGAGACTGATGTTCTTGTTGTACGGAATCCATGCCTCCATCCAGGTAAGATCGGCCTTGGGCTTCTTGCACACGTGCTTATTCTTTCCAGGCGACTGCCTGAAGCAGCGGGCTGTGTATCGGAAGGAGTTGACGCACTTGGTGGACTGCGTTGTGTTCGCTGGGAAGGGTAAACGCGCTGCTCCGTCTATGACAAACGGCGGAGACCTAGATGGCGACAAATTTCTGATTTGCTGGGATCCTGATATTGTGCCCAATCGGCTCATGAAGGTATGTCACAATTTCGCAACACCACATATCCCTTCTCATTGCTTGTTTGCAGTCGTACGACTATCCGCCAAATAGGGAGCACACGAGTGCAAAGGTGACGAGACAAGATCTTGCGCAACACTTCGCGAGCTACATCACGTAAGTTGAGTTACCTGTGAAAGCGATGCGTCGGTCTTACCGGAATGCAGATCTGGTCTAGCTAGAGTCGCGTCCTTGCACCAGAAATGGGCTTGGAACTCAGTCAAGGGAGCACTTTGCACTCAATGCCTCGAGCTGAATGCGCTGCACTCTCAGTCCGTCGACGGCGCACGTGTGGTCATTCCGGAGCGCCTCTTGATCCCGCCTCAATCTGAGGAGACATACATCATTGACCTTCTTGTCAAGGAGGCCGACGATTTTGCTCATCGATTCACCGAAGAGCGCTCTAGGGCCCAAGCCGTCGTGAGGATTGAAGATCAAGAAGAGACTGAGGATGCCGAGGCCCGACTCGTCCATATTCTCTCCATGGAGCGTGGTGCCATGTCCGAATATGAGGCGTTCGTTGTGGCCGCCCACATTGCTCGGCGTCACAGGATCGATATGCGCCGCCACATCAGCCTCATCGACTTCAGCGCACTTACCGCCGAACAGAAGTATGCCGTCAGCTTTGCCATTGGAACCGGTCCCAGCGAGGATCGGTACATTTGGAACTCCCTTTTCCGGTCAGATATCCTCACGGTTCGGGACCTCCAGGACAAGAACCTCAATCGGCCCTTGCGACTCCAGAGGCTTTACACTTCAAGAGGAGCTGGGACGGCTGCATTCTTCGAGTACCTCCAGATTGCGTCCAGCAATTATGTCCGGAAACTCATCGTTCTGAAGATACTGTTCTACATCGTGCGTTTGGTACTTTGACTTACTTCAGGTACAGACGGACGAGCGCTTTGCCGTCGGAATCTTTGTTCGTGGCGACCTACCGTGGGATGACGAACCGGAAGTGGTGGACAACGTCGTGGTCTGCTCCTTCTTGAAGCGTGGAGAGGACATGATGTCAACATACCAGACGTGTACGAAGGACGACCGCTTGCATTGTAGCGACGGAAAGCTGCGACTGTACAACAAAAACCCAAGCAACACTTTCATCTATCTCCAACGGCCTCCACTCGAGTCTGACGCTTTTGTCTGGGCCAGCATTGCGCTGGATAAGATCAACTCCCGCGTGCAGAAGGTCAGGACTTTAAGGATACCATTTCCCACTCACTGACTCGGTCGAGACAGCAAGTCGGCCGACTCAATAATACCGCTGTTGTGGAAACCGAGATCCACGTCGTGTCGAATCGTGATCGTGAAGCCCATCAACTTTTCGATCTTCGTTTCGATCAGTGCGCTCTTAACATTCGCTTCGTGCCCAAATGTACTGATCAGTCTTTCCACAGTGTTCCTACCGAAGACTTCATCAAACAACAAATGGATATACGGAAGACATTTGTCCCGAACCGGCTCTCGGAAATCGACTGGGATCAAATACCAAATTGGATGCAGCAACTGTTCACCTGCATCCCTTACGACCGACCTGACCTGTTAGCGGATCGCCCTATTTCTGACCTCGTGAAGATCGTCAAGTTCTCCGAGGCTGTTCACGAGCAAGACTGGCTATTTGACTCATTCAGTGCCATGCTCCAGCGCGATCCGCTCCCGCAGTCTGACATCGTCGAGACGCTTAAGATCCACTCCGCACTTGTTTTCTCCATCCTCAAGACTCATGCTCCTCGAGAGGACGGTGCACTCCCTCCCACTGTCGAAGGCCTTTCATGGCCAATCTTACAGACTCTCATGCGCTGCGGCAAAGGGTTTCCTATGGCGGTTCTGGTCGCATTGGAGAAGATGGAAGGTGCAGTGCGAGGTCTGCGTCTCGACCTGTACTGTCAGTTGCTCGAGCAGGCGGCTTTGTGCATCCGTGCAACGAACGTTGTCCAAGAGGTCCTTCTCGTGCTCAACGACATCCGAGTGGCCAACTCTGATAGCTCGGCGTCTGCAAAGTACGCTCAGAAGTACGCTCTTGGCGTTGCCTTTGAGCGAGCAGAAGAGGCTGCGGACGAGTGCCCATGCGACGAGACGGGGAAGCCCACCAGGCAACGGTCTACTCCACCTCGAGTCAAACTGCATCGCTTGAAGGACAAGTACGACGGCAAGGAGAAGGACAAGCCCAAGGAGAAGGAGAAGGAGAACATGGTCAAAGCGGTCGTCCGGATCGACTATCCCAGCTCTGTCCGCCTGCATTCGCTCGTTCGGCCTCAGGCAGCATCTAAGCCGGAGAAGGGTTGGGTCACTCCGTGGGCTATGGATGGTATCGTCGTTCAATCGATGAAGGGAGAACTAAAGATCGAGCTCTTACATCCATCACCCTCGGAGATGGAGGACATGGATTGGCTGCTGTTCAACGCCGGGAGCATTGGTGAGCCAGATATGGACACAACTGCTCGGAGTAGTTCACTGACATGGTTTCAGCCAATGCTCAGGCTATGATGGATGCTGTCACGAAGGTCTCGACTGTTGGTCCGGAGAGGTGCCGGTTCTCTTCCATCATTACTGGGGGCGCTCGAAAATTGGGAGGTGCGCCAGCTCTATCAACTACTGCTCCCGAACCAGCAGATGCTGCTCGGCTTGCGAGCAACCTCAACGACAGCCAGAGAGAGGCGGTCTTAGCCAGTAGGTATCCCCTTTCGCTGATATGGGGACCCCCTGGCCAGTTGTTGCATTCTCCGTGAGATATGTCTCTGACGATGCAGCAGGTACCGGGAAGACCACAGTCGTGATCGAGATCTTGGTGGCCATGCTTCGGCAGCGCGGGAACGAGTCGCAAGATGACGATGATGACGAGCTGTCAAGGTTGCTTGTCACCGCCTCGACCCACAATGGTCAGTCGTGCATCTGTCGCGGTTGTCGTTCACACCTTGCTTAACACTTTGAACCAGCTGTGGACAACATCCTCGAACGTTTCATTCGCGCCAACGACGAGCTCCATCTTGTTCCTGAGAAGGCTATCCTGCGTGTCGCCACGGATGTGTCGAAAGTGAACAAGAAGCTGCTTGGGTACACCGTCAGCGCCCAAGTCGGGGACGTCCAGCAAGACGTGAAGCTCCTCAATGCCGCACAGAAGCGTGTACGGGCCGCCTCAGTCGTCTTTACGACATGCGCTGGTGCTGGGCTCGGCGGTCTGCGCTCGCTCGATTTCGTGGACGTAGTGGTAGACGAGGCGTCGCAGGTGACTGAACCAACTTCCCTTATTCCTTTGGTGAAAAGATGTAAGCGTGCGGTCCTAGTTGGCGATCAGTCAGTCTCGTCCAGTCTGTATTGAACAAGTAGCTGACGCATGTTTGATGTAGCGTTCAGCTAAGACCGATGGTTCGACCCATGGCCAAGGCTCTCGAATTCGACCGATCCCTTCTGGAAAGGTTGTACACGGATTCGAGCCTCGACATCCCCCGAACAATGCTTGACGTAAGTTCACCTCCTTTCGTTCATTTGAATCATACCTAACTCAGGTCCTCAGGTGCAGTACCGTTTTCCGGCAGAACTCGCGGCCTTCCCGTCTGCAACTTTCTGCGAAGGCCGCCTCCAAACGGGCACACAAGTTACGCCTGCGCTCGTCCACTCCGCGTTCCCTTGGCCTGAGCGAGATGGTCGCCCTTTCCCAGTTGTGTTTGTCCAGTGCGCAGCAGAAGAGGACATGGGCGGGTCGTCCAAGTCCAACGAAGGCCAGACGCGGCTCGTCGCGCACATCATCCATCTCCTCCGCACACCGAAAGGTGGCGAGACCGAGGTCGACACACTCGGCATCACTGCTTTGACACCATACACCAAGCAAGCCAAAGCGCTCCGTGCGGCGATCTCGAGTGATTTGGACGTGCTGGCGTATACAATCGATTCGTTCCAAGGTCGGGAGGACGACGTGATCGTCTTCTCGACAGTCCGGTGTAACGTCTACGATGAGATCGGGTTCGTCGAGGATGCCAGGAGGCTGTAAGTCTACCTCTTTTCGGTGATTTGCTACATCATTGAACGTGTGCCTTTCAGGAACGTGGCTTGGACTAGGGCGAAGCGTGCGCTGATTGTTGTAGGAGAGAGGAAGACGTTGGGGACCAACAGTAGCCTTTGGAGGAGCGCTATCGAGTCGTGTGCGCCTGTGAACATCGCTGTACCTGTGGAGGAGGCTTAGCTGTAGTAGTATCTCGATCACATGCCGTTTCGGAAAAGCATTTGCAATGAGTCAGGACACTGCACGCGTCCTTTGATCAAAACAGGTCAGGTCAGGGCATGACGTAAGCCGACGATTCTCTTTTTTACTCATCAACGGGTGCGGTCATGGAGCCGCCGTCGGCATCAGAGTCCCTGGCTATCGATAATCCGGGGCTAGCCTTATAAAGCACAGACGAAATGCGGGGGTAGACGATCCATACCCTCATCCCCCTCATCCATTATGGCCCCCGCATTCGCACCCAAGAACATGCCCTTCCGCCAGCTCGGCTCGTCCGGCCTGCGCATCCCCGTCTTTTCGCTCGGCGGATGTGCGTGGGCTCAGCTTTGTTACTGCGATACTTTTGGCTCATATTTTGCGATCTGCAGGGCTGACGCTCGGCGACCGCGTCCGAGGTGACCCGGTCAAGGAGATCATGCAGACTGCCTTCGAGAACGGTGCGTCTCAACCTCTATAGTTGCGCATTGGACATTGGCCTGACGATTCTGTTCTCAGGCATCAACATGTTTGACACCGCAGAGGGCTACGCAGCTGGCCAATCGGAGATCGACATGTGAGATGCTTCACCTTTGCGAAGCTCGATCCGACACTGACCGCCGTCTCTCCAGGGGCCGTGTCATCAACGAGCTTGGCTGGAACCGTTCAGAGATCGTGGTCAGCACCAAGCTCTTCTGGGGCAAGGGCCCCGACCCGAACGCGATGGGCCTCTCCCGCAAGCAGTACGTGATCGTGCGCTGCATATCCCCTCCAACAATCGCCTGATGGCTCGCCAGCATCATCGAGGGCACCAAGGAGTCGCTCACGCGTCTCGGGCTCGACTACGTCGACATCCTCTTCGCGCACCGGCCGGACCCCACCGTCCCGATCGAGGAAACGGTGCGCGCGTTCAACTACGTGCTCGACAAGGGCTGGGCCTTCTACTGGGGCACGTCCGAGTGGTCCGCGCAGGAGATCGAGGAGGCGCACCACGTCGCGACCCGGCTCGGGCTCGTCGGCCCCGTCGCGGAGCAGTGCAAGCATCACATGCTCGACCGCAAGCGGCCCGAGGAGGAGTACGCGCCGCTGTACCGCAAGTACCGGATGGGGACGACCGTGTTCTCCGCGCTCGCGGGCGGCCTGCTCACCGGCAAGTACAACAAGGGCGTGCCCGAGGGCAGCCGCTTCGAGAAGCACAGCGACCTGCCGTTCATCAAGTCCGTCGTCGACTCGTTCGGGAACGACGACGGCCAGAAGACGATCGCACAGCTCCAGGAGCTCAACTCGTTCGCCGAGAACGGTACGTCTCGATGGGTCTATGACGAGTACATGCCACTCACACCGTCTGCAGAGCTGAACTGCACGATCACCCACCTTGCGCTCGCCTGGGTCGCGGCGAACCCGAACACGTCGACCGTCATCCTCGGCGCGTCCAAGCCGGAGCAGATCATCGACAACCTCAAGGCGATCGACGTCGTGCCGAAGCTGACGCCGGAGGTGCTCGCGAAGATTGACAAGATCCTGGGCAACAAGCCCGAGCCGCCGTCCACCTTTGGCCGCCCACAGCTCGACCCGACCGGCCGCAAGTGGTACTAGACGGTGTTCTACAATCAAAAGAGTACATGTACGAGTAGGAGTTATGAACTGCTCATTCATTTGATCATATATATGCGTGCGAGGCTGGTGCTGCATTCACAATCGAATCTATGTACTGCCATTCAATGACACACTACACTTAATTCCTCATCGAAAGCTCCAAAGGGGACCTATCGTATGGTATGGGGGAGAATCTGTAGCCGTTCGCTGTCCACCAGAACCTCACCGACGACACCATGCGAGAGAAGATCCATACCAAACTGGGCGATGTTCGCGTAGGATTTGCCATAGGAAATGACATGGCCGCACGGTCTGAATTCGAGCGTTTGAAGCCGGTCTTCCAGCTCAGTCCGATCTGCCAGCCACCTGACCAAGGGGGTCACGTTCCAAGCGGGCGTATCGTCTAGGATGAGATGCGTGCATGAAAGCGGGACCGTGTCATTTTTCAGCATCTCACGCAGATCAATGATCGCGTCCTGGTGGAAGGAGAGCACGCAAGCATGGTAAGCATGGAGTACAGCAGGCAACAAAGTAGTGTGGTGATCTTGGTACGTCATCCGGAGCACACGTATGGCTTCGCATACTGCGCTGACTTCCGCGTGAGGTGGATATGGAGGGGTGTGCCGTCCAGTCTGATGGCCTGTACGGCTGCTCGGAAGGCCATTTTGCGCATCTCGAATACCGCAGCTTCAGACACACCTACTCGCCATTTGGGCTCTGTCATGATGTACCCGCACGAGGGGACGGGTATCACGAGCAGCAACGCGGCGATGAACGAGACTTCCCCGCTCAGGCCGAGCCTCTTCAGGCGGTGGAGGGGCAGGCGTTCGCGGGGTGTGATTTTGTCCTTCTACAGGCAACGTGCGTCGTTGACGTAGATCGACTCCAAGTCCGGAGCGCCCTCAAAGAGGCTAAATATGTATCCGGGATCGCGCTCGAAGTTGACCCTGCATAGATCCAGATGCTGAAGAGCTGGGAAGCGAGGAGGCTGAGCATCGATGTCCACCCCTGTCATCGACAGACTTGTGATGTGCCCCGCTACGCTCGTGAAGAGAGGGATCCCGAGATTGCACGTTTCTTCGTCTTCCCCGAGGGCATGAATTGCCAGGTCTCGAAGGAGGGGCATCGGCCCTGTCAGCGTGTCTCGAAAATCGCCGGAGGCCTCGTGGCCGAGGAAGAGGCGCTGAATGCGTGGCTGCATGGACGCAAGCTGATCCCATTGTCCATCCGGCAGCATGTCCACGTTTACGTTCACCCAAACAGGCGAGTCGCCGGCCCGCGAATGAGCGAGCCGGCGCCAAGATACGTTCGATTGGTAGTGGAATGTGATCCAGCGCCATAGTAGGGGCGGATCCATGGATGCTGTACGCAGATGTGTGCAGACCTGCATGACCCGCGTCCACTACTTGCCTCCGAGTTCTTTGCCAGAGAAAAGGCGGTTAAGCCGATCCAAATCAAGTATAGCCATGTCTTCTATATGCGGAGGGTAGTCCGCATACACTAGCATCTCCAGAACCCGATGTAGGACGTCGTGCGGGAGCCGACAGAGTCGTGTGAGCGCGTTCCGGCGCGTCCGCGCGCGCCGCACCTCCTCGGCCACCTGCGCCAGCTGCTCCTGCAAGGCGGCCGCACGCTGCTCTAGAGTAGCCAGTTCCTCGTCGATCGCGCGGAACGTGTCCATTGGGGAGGAAAAAGCGAGAGCAGTCGAGGGTGGAAGAAGAAAGAGCAGCAGTGCGAGTCGGGACAAGCCGCCCGGCGCGCCACACCTCACTTGCACCTCCGCCATGACCATCATCCCCGCACGGCTCGCCCAGGCGGCGCGGACGTCGTCCAACTCTGCGGAGACGCGCCTGCGCGTGCTCACGCACTACCGGGACTGGTACCGCGCCGTGCGTGCTCACGCCCGCTGCCCTGCGTGTGTACACTGACCTTCGCCTCGCACCTCATTCGCCCAATCTCTGCCTCCACCTCGCTCGCCCACTCTGCACACGGACACATAGGCCCCGGAGATCATCCGCATCTACACGCTGAACGTGAACCCGCAGTACGTGCGGCGGGCCATCCGCGCCAAGTTCGAGGAGCACCGGCACGTCGCGGACGCGGGCACCGTCGACATCCTCCTCCACAAAGGCCAGCAGGAGTTCCAGGAGACGATGAACCAGTGGAAGATGCCGGACCAGCTGCTCGGCGTGCTCCTCCAGCCCAAGCAGCGCGCGCCGCGGACGTTCATGCAGAAGTTCCTCGAGGGTGCGTGCGCCTGACCCTTCACACGTGCTCCGAACTGACGACGCCGTTCTTTTGCAGGCCGCGACGAGGACATGGCGCTCCCGGCTGCGTCGGGGATCATCCAGCATCACTAGCCGGGCCGCCCGCGTGTCATAGACCACTAATTATACGTGACATCGTCGCTATGCAGTCCCTTTGTCTGTTGACGCAAGCCACCGTCACTCATGATGTGGTGGTGGCTCGTCTTCTCCTCGCGACCGACGAGCCATTCCTTTGTATAATCTCTGAGGGGAGTTCATCTGCGCATGCTTCTAGTCTCCCTTGCAGACCTCCGCGGCGCGGAACGCAAAGACGAGGGCGACAGGTTCATCCATTGCTTCGTTGTCCTCGGCACTGCTGGCCCTTGGCTCCCAATCAAAAGCTTGACCACAGCTTCAGGGCAGTGCAAGCGGTGCCAAGGATCCGCGCATCCTCAATCATAGCTAGATATTTAGTTCTTGAGTAAGCCTAGCAGAACTGCTTGGATCGTCGCTCTCCGTTGTTCGTACACGCGGCAGTGTCCTTCACTTTCCGGGTCGAAGGAATGGCATAGAAGCCGTGTCTCCGGGCAATGTATCACCTGTTCCCAGCTCTCTGGCTCGCCAACACAAACGGGGGCTAGGGATAGAAGCCCCGCTGCGGATCCATGTCTCGGCACGCGACTCTCCGATTGCTCCAAAACTAATTTAGGCCAGTGCACATGGGCGGGGGCCGCGCTCTGCCCACGCCTATGTCGACCTCGGCCGTGTTCCTCAGCAGCCGATACCGCCAGCGCCCCGACCGCGCCGCGCCCGCGCTCTCGACTCGTCAGCGCACCGCGCACGCACAGGGCGTCGCGAACATGCGCGAGATCTACGTCGTCGAGCGCATGGCATGCGGGCTCGTCCGCCCCCGCGCGGACAGCTACACGTCCCTGCGCTCGTTCGCGTCCGAATCGGACTCGTCGCAGGCGTCCTCGCCACCGTGGGACGCGTCGTACTCGCAGGCACCCTTGACACTATGGGATGCGTCGCCGCCAGCATCGGACCACGCAGAGGACGCGTCGTGGGCGCTCTTCTCGCGCGCGTCCGCGCCTCCCACCCCTTCGCTCCAGACGGCCGAGATCTTCGACATCATGCTCTCGTCACCGATCGTGTTCGTGCACAATGGCGCCACGTCCGAGGCGGACCCGTACGAGCGCACGATCACGGTTTCCCCGCAATTCTGCAGGCCGCCGCCCTCGCCCGCCCTTTCTGAGGTAGAGAGCGTTGACACGCCCTCGCCTCCGACGCCTTTGGTCCCGCCACCTGCGCCGAGGTCCAAGTCGGCCTGTGCCAGCCCCCGTCTATACCCCACTATACCACCACCTCTCTCGACGATGCGGAAGTACAGTCTGTCGGAGATCATAGCCGAGTCGTACGTCGATCGGATACCCAAGATCCCGATGAATCATCTCGTCCGCGAAGCGTCTCAGGCTCAAAATCCCGACCATGCTACACCGCCAGCCTCCGTATAAACATACATCAAACACTCAAACCACCGGATCCCATCCACACTTAATCGTTCCCGCATCATCACTTGCATCGGCGTCACCCCATAGCCAGGCCGGCGTGCCTGGCAGCATTTCCTTCTTCTTTTCTCGCTCCCTGCAAAGAGTGACCGGCGTCAAGATCCCCCTGCTCTGTGCAAGTGGCCCTGCTTCGTCGCTTTGTGTCCGTCATAGAGCACACGAGCCCATTGGTGTAACATCACATGTACTATCATCTCCCACTGCCATCGAATGACAGCGTATTGCCCTCCGTAAATCAGTGGTGCTCTTCAGTCGAAAGTCGGGCGTGATTTGTTCGAGGACATCCCACAAATCGCGCCCGCTCTCGTCGTCGATGAGGGTGACCCCGATGTCTAGCAGTGACGCACGGTTGTCCATGACGAGCATGAAGACATTCTGCTTGAACTCGTTGCTGCAGTCAGTTTCCCTCTCCGTAAACCACGTACTCAACCCGCGCAGATGTAGGCGCGTGCTGTGCTGGTACTTTGGCGTGTCCTGTGACGGTGCATGCAGCAGGATCCCAAGTATCTGCGACAGGCGGATGGCATCCGCACCGTGCCGCGCGCGGAAGTAGATGTCGCGGGGTAGCCGGCCTGTCCTGAACAGTTCGGACGAGAACGAACCGCCGCCGATAAGTCAGACGGCGTACGATCGAGCAAAAATAAAGGACGTGGTCGAGAAGCTGCCGTCGACGGTGACGAGCGCGCTCTCGTGCGCCTCGAGGAGCGGGTTCAGCTCGTCTGTCTCGCCCTCTGCCAGGGGTACACACGGCAGGACAGACAGCCGGCACGCGCTGTGGAACCGGTACGCGCTCAGCTGCATCAGCGTGACGAGGTGGCTGGCGCGTCCGGAGACGGTGAAGTCCGTCACGGACGGCATGGCCACGGACGCCTCCGGCCGCAGGATGTGCCGCATCTCGACGTCGAGCGCGAGGTGCAGGTGCGTGACGTGCCGCAGCTCGGGGAGGCGCGGGAGGAGGTGCATGTTGCCAGCTCTACGTGCGTGGTGTAGCGTGTGAGCTTGGGCCCACATGCGTGCACGAGGTCCCGGAGGTCCTGCAGGGCGATGACGCGCAGGGAGAGCGCGATGCTCTCGAGGTGCGCGAGGGACTGCTGTACGAGCCGCTGGATGAGGGCGCACGTCCGGGCGTCGACGAGTCCGACGTCGAACTCGATGTGCTGAATGTGCGAGATGGGCGCGTAGGGGGCGTCGGCGCGGAAGCGGCCGGCGAGGTCGGCGAGGATCTTTACGCCCTTGATGCTGATGACTTCATATAGTACGGGGAGAACCATGTCCTGCGTCTCATTCAGCGGATACAGATGTGACGTTGTCCCTTGCTCACGGTCCACGATTTGCAGACGGTCATGATGCGGACTAGGCTCCGATGGTACCAAGCCACCGGCGCATGCTTGACCTCTCGGAACACCATGTGCCACACCTCGATGGGCAGCATATCCTCCGGCCTCCGAGGTGGGATCTCTGGAATAGGAGACTCCATATCGACAGAAACCCTATAGAGATGTCTGTGTGGGGAGAAGGCAAGAGCGCTCCGCAGCGATGACAGGCGCGCTCACGATCACGAGATCGCGCTCCGAGCGGAGGAGCCCCTATCGAGCCGAGTTGACCATATTGGCGCGTGAAGCAGATGAAACATGATTGTTTTTTCTGGTCGGACAAATGACGAGGGCAGTGGGGTGGCTGATCCTATAGCCGTCGGTGAAGTTGTCGCCGGCTAGGGGGTTGAGAAATTACGGCATTCCTTTTAAATCGGTGTCGGGCGCGAAGACGGTAGGCAAGAGCTTGTTCCAGCTCCCCATGAGACAGGCTTCGTTCGCGGCGCTGGCTGGTTGCGTCAACACGGCCCGAAACCCGTTTATGACCTTGTCGGGCCACACTGAGAGCGGGAATGAGTCACAAATGGAAGCGCCGAAAACCTGAAGAACGTACTTGCTCCAACATCTCAGTAGATAATTTGCCACGCCGTGTACACGAGGTAAGGCGAGTCAGTGGAAGGAGCACATTGATGAAGGGGAAGGAAAGAGGCGCCAATTACGTGCCTTACAGCATTTAGGCTGGCCAGCGCGTGTTCGCCTCTCCTCCTTCGCCCACATCATGGCTGACACCAGCGAGAGCGCTCAGGCTCTCAACGCGCAACTCGATGTTTTGACCCAGCGCCTGACCGACCTCGCGGACGAGACCGCGCATGTCCAGGCGCAGATGCGAAATCTGCACACGCGGAAGAACGCGCTGACTCCGCTCTGCAGCCTGTCGCAGGATATCCTGCACATCATCTTGGTGTTTAACATGCTTGCGCAGCCCTTGGGATTTCGGAAAAGACTCAGTGTCACTGGTAGACCATGGACCCGCGTCCTGGAGGTCTGCACGCATCTACCCAATACAGCACTCAATTCGCCACTGCTGTGGACACACATCGACCTCGTTTCCGGTACTAAGTGGATTCAACTTTGCGCTGAGCGCTCGGGAACCTCGCCGGTGTCCGTCACTGCCGCGAACGTAACACGCGACGATCCGTTCAAGATCCTCGCATTCAGCCGGCGCATCCGTGATGTTACAGTCGGCGCTTACAGGGATGAATGCGACGTGGAAAGAATGTTCGCTGCGCCCATGCCACTCTTGTGTTCGGTACGGTTTATGGAGGAGAAGTATGGCCGGGTTTCGGGACTAGCGTGGATCTCGAGAGCCCTCGTGGACATAGCTCCTCATCTTCACAAGCTCTCTATCGAACGGGTGTGTCTTGATAGACGACATGCCCCGTTGACTGCCCTCCAATACCTCAATCTGCAGGCCATCATCATTGGGAGCAACTTCGATTTCCTCGTCAGCTTCCTGGCGAGCCTCCCGATGCTCCAGCACTTAAGCCTGACCTGTAATGACTGCGATATGAGAGAGCCTATCATTGTCAAGGACGTGTTGGCTTCCCCGCACCTACAGTCGATTGGTATTCGAGGAGAGTGCGAATTTCTTGCCGCAATCATACCTACTCTGGGGCCTCCAACCAAGGGATACTACATGGAAGACAATGAGTTCTTCGCGATGCGAGCCCTCGACGCAGCTGTGCTTGCATTCGGATATACTGCCGGCGCACCTATCCATATTTCGAAGAACATTCCTCAGAGTGGACAGAGACTCGATTCTTGTGTGTGGATCGAACGCCTTGGGAGCACGTCGCGGGAGATGTCTTACGAGCAGCACTTCCGTTTCATAGAGGACGACATCATCTCCATGCTTTGTCAGCACCGACGGATACATGTGCACTCCGTCGTGCTCGAGGACCTCGTGACATCCCTCCACACGGATCCACGTGCATCCACATGCCTTCCAGAGCATCTCGTCCTGGAGGACGTGGCGGTCGCGGACTTGACCCAGTTCAAGGTATGGCTACATTCGCTCGAGCGTCCCCTGAAGATGCTCGAGTCCAAGAACTGCGGCTACATATACTGCTACGGATGCTCTTGCGGTTGTGTGGCGGAGTTTGGCCGGGCGATGTTGCGAGATGGGGTCGTTGAGAAAGTTGTGGACGATGGCCGTGAGATCCAGCTTTGATACATTTGCGGTGTAACATCTTTCCCCAATAAGCAATGGATTGAAGCAGAGGTTGATACAAACAGCATCTAGTCGACCTCGAGCACCGTCCCGCGCTGGACGCTCCCCCAGCCCACGAGACGCCAGTGCTTCTCGATGCGCCGGCTGAGCGCCACCTTCTCCCCGATCTCCGTGCATGCGGGGCTCGTGAGCTGGATCTTCGCGAGATCTCCCTTGACGGAGAGCACACGCCCGCCCGTCGAGGTCGAGCCGATGTTGATGAGGAGGAGCTCGCCCTTCGCGAGCTTGGCCACCTTTGTCTGCTTCTTGTCCTCGGTCTTGACGCCGAGCAGGCGTCGGAGGAGGAAGAGCGAGATCTCGAGCTCTGTGGGAGCGTGTCAGTGGGCCAAACGTGCAGGCAGAGAGAGGGATTGTACCGGTGTAGACCTGCGGGAGTTGGCCGACAGCGCCGAGGACCTGGCCGACGAGACGGTCCGCACGGCACAGTGTCGGGTCGATGCTCGTGCCGACACCGATGAGGCCGCCGGGCACGGCGTACTGCAGCAGGTTGTTCTCCGCGTGCAGACTGACGATCTTGCTGAAGATCGGACGGCAGCGGTTCCGGCCCGCTGCATCCTTCGTGACGATGCCAGGCCGGATCTCGATCTGCTGGCCGAGGCGGAGCACGCCGGTGAGGATGGACCCGCCCGCGACGCCGCCCTTGAGCTCGTTGACCTCCGCGCCCGGTTTGTTCACGTCGAACGACCGGATGACGATCAGCCGCGGCGTCGACGCGAAGTCGCGCACGGGCACCGGGATCCGCTTCACGATGTACTCGAGCACGGCGTCGATGTTGTACTTGAGCTGCGCGGAGATCGGCACGATCGGCGACGCCTCCGCAACGGTCCCTGCATGCGCGGTGCAACGTCAGCACACTGATGGGGCGGGTGGACTGGGGTGGCGCACCCTTGACGAAGGCGGCGATGCTCTTCTGGTGGTCGAGCGCGCTCGCCTCCTTGATCAGGTCGACCTTGTTCTGGAGGATGATGATGTGCTCGAGCTTCATGATCTCGACGGCCGCAAGATGCTCGGACGTCTGCGGCTGCGGACATGTCTCGTTGCCCGCAACGAGGAGCAGCGCGGCGTCCATGACGGCCGCGCCGTTCAGCATGGTGGCCATGAGAATGTCGTGGCCGGGGCAGTCGACGAACGAGACGTGGCGGACGAGGCCCATGCGTGCGCCGCAGCCGGGGCGCTCGCACGGCGGGTTGTCCTCCTTCGAGGACGGGTACGAGCGGTAGCAGCCCGGGCGCGGGCACGCCTCGTTCTCGCACTTGTAGATCTACGGCACCCGCTGCGTCAGTCAACCAGGGAAAAGCGGCGTGTCGCGGGTGCACGCACTTTGGCGTTCGCGTAGCCGAGCTTGATGGTGATGTTCCGGACGAGCTCGTTCTTGAAGCGCACGGTCATCACGCCCGAGATCGCCTTGACCACGGTGGACTTGCCGTGTGCGACGTGCCCGATCGTGCCCAGGTTTATTGTCGCCTGTAGGCCTTGAGCGTGGTACTTTTTACATCATAGATCAAGCCCTACCTGCTTGGAGATAACCTCTGGCGAGAGCGGGGTGAGCCCGGTCGAATCTACCTCGACGAGCGGGACGTCGTCCTCAATGTCATCGTCCGACTCGTCATCGGACTCGCCGCCGTTCTTGCGGTCGTCCTCCTCGGGAAACTCGTTCTTGTCGACTGCCATGGTGTGTGTGCGCTCGAGAGTGGGTGAGTGTCAGGGCCACGCGCCGGAGTCAGGTCTGATCAGAAAGGAGATCGCGCGCGAGGAACAGGCGCCCAAATTTCGCTCTGTCTCGCACACGACGGCCGACGTCATGACGCGGAGTCTCCAGCATCGCTGCCTCTTGTCTACTTTCTCTCACGATCTCCTCTAACGACTGCATACTATGTCTCTGAGCGGATCTGTCGGCACATGTGCGTCTCGACGATCGGTTGTGGCACTCGCACGCTAATGGATGGGACGCAGCCGAGGCCAAGTTCCCTGGCCAGGCGCGTGACGCTGGCCTCCCGCCTACGCCTACAGCAGAGAACCCTGGAGGGGTCTGTGTGATTGTCTTGCGCAGTGCACTGCTGTTGCTGACGATCTCACACAGGTCTTCCCCGCATCTGACCCGAACCGTACATCCCTCCCTTTTCCATCCACTTCCGTATCGTAACGCGTCTCCTAGCCGCACCCCAGGGCTCCGTCCCCGGCACGGGCGGCGCCTCGCAGCCCGTCTCCGACGTCGGTAACCCGTTCCAGCTCGCGGACATCCTCAAGGACCTCGACGCCGCGCTCGGGCGCGCCATCTCCGCCATCAGCGGCGAGCAGCACGCCGGCGAGCGCGACCCGGTCGTGGTCAAGATTGAGGGCTGGCGCTCCGAGGTCGTCGGCATGCTCCAGCACGGCGGCGCCGGCCCGAACGCGCGCGATTCCTCCAAGGCGGACGGACCGACGGCGCAGGAGGGCGGGCTGTACGCCGACTAGACGCATCGCCGAAAGATGGTGCGGTGACCCACACCCTGTAAGGATACCTACGAGTGTAAGCTACTCTGCATTTGGATATGACTTTACTATGCAACATGTACAGGACCTTTCAGCTCTCCTGTTGATGACGCGCTCGCGATCTTGCTCATAGGGATCTTCACTGATACAGCCCATCGCAATGCCAACTGTCTGGGTCTCTGCCGGTCTCGTTGATCCTCTCAAGCCCAAATGATCGGCATTCACATACTCAGGAGGCTTCCGCATAAGGCAATTTTCTCATCACGTTATACAAGCTCGTGTGTGGCAGAGGCTATACCATGGCATGACTCGTTTGTGGGCTCACTGGGCGTTTAATGGGGGCGGTGAGGTCAGTCCAGATTGGGTCAGACGCATCCTTTATAAGCTGCGCTTCTTCCACTCTAGACAACACCATTCCCCCTCCAAATCCTCCCCCCGATGGACGAGTTCTTACCGAGCTGGTTCCCTTCCCAATCGGACACCAATTGCGAGGCGTATGACCTCCCTTTGCGGGAGGAAAGTCAGTGGGACACCGCCTATCAGATATCTCTACCCAAACTAGAAACGACGGCAGGGACTTGGCAGCCAACGCTGCAGACATCCTACTTATACTACGAGCCATACAGTGAGCATCCTCACTGCAAAGGGGTGCTCAGCACACTGAATATCCGTTCAGGTGTCGAGAGTAGCGGTTCATATGAGCGATATCAGCCTCCACAGGGATACGTTCCCTTCTTCGACCTTGGGTACGAGTGCCCACCGCTCAATCCGGTCAAATCCCAGCCGTGGCCGACAAGCCCGACAATCCTTCCCACTATCCCGTTGCTTCCCATCCCCTGGGAGGAACACCCCGAACGGCAGGGGAATGGCGAGCCCAAGTTATGGAAGAACTTGGCGGCGACGGATTTGCTAGCGGCCACCAAACCGCGGCCTCGCCGCCAACCCCTGGACTCGAGATCGCGAAAGGCGGTGCCCGACCAACGAGATCCCAGAATATCGCCGCGAAACTGGCCGAGGACTGCCCAGACCCCACTGCTGCCGTCTGCCGAGATTGTCGAAACGCCGATCTGCGCTCCCGCCGTCGACGAACGGCTGATCTGCGCTCCCGGCGTCAATAAGCGGCGCTGTCCTATTCGCCCCTGCAAACATATCATCGTCAGGACCGAAACTGCGCTCTCCGCCCATATGAACGAGCGGCACCTGAATAGCCTGAGCATGAGCGCAGCGACGAAGCAGTGCCCACACGTGGGTTGCCCAGCAGATGTGGCATACGCTGATCTACTCGACCACCTCCTCCACGCCCACAATCCACTCGCACATCCACCCACGCCGGTCTGGCCTCCCGATATCGACGAACGGCTGATCTGCGCTCCCGGAGTCAACGAGCGGCTCCGTCCAGTTGGCCTCTGTAAAGAGGTCGTCGTCAGGACCAAAGCTGCGCTCTTCGCCCACATGCACGAGCGACACCTAGATAGTTTGTGCGCGAGCGCAGCGACAAAGCAATGCCCGCATGTGGGCTGCTCAGCAGATGTGGCACACGCCGATCTCGTCGACCACCTCCTCCGCGCCCACATGTCACCCGCACATCCATCCAAGTGGACGTGTCAGGCCTGCATGAGGATGTATACCACCGCTGAAACCACGCGCAAGCACCTGAAAGACAAAGCGTGCGCCAGTTGTCGATGCGGGAAGGAGTGTCGGACCGTGCATGCGCGTCGCTTCCGTGCCATGTTGACCAAGGATGGGTGCGTTCACACGGGAGGGAGTAAATCCGCTCAGTTCTGGGGGGTCCAGTAGACAAAGGCTTTTATAGTCGTCTTGAGCTTGTACCTGTATCGATACAAATGCAGTGACAATAGAACAAGAAAAAGGAACAACACTCATGCTGCGGAGCAATGCTGCGTGCTTTCGGATTGGGCATGTGAACAATCGTACCTCGGTGCGACGTCCACATCTATGCGACACGAGCATGCATCTCCTCCCATGAGGAATGTGCTTCAAGCGAGGTCTAGACCCGGATCAGCGCCTCCTTTGAGCGATGGAGCAGCATCTCGGCGAGATGAGCAAGGAACAAGTCGAGGTCCCGATCGATTTTATCCAATACGTCGGTGTGCACACGGGTATGAAACACGAGAAGACAATGATGTTTCGAGCCATACATATCCATTACCAGAAAGAAAAAGACCACAGACACGAGGGGAGACGCATGCGAAGAGGCAACTCCAATGCAATCCGAGGCGGCGCAGCGAACAAGGTTGTCGAGGGTGGTGATGGCGAGAACAACTCAGTTCTGGTAGACGTTGATAGCCACATCGATCGTCGCCTGCAGCGAGCCGGTCGAGCCCATGGCAGCGGTCTTCTCCGACGGGATGAGACCGATGAGCGCGAGAGCGAACGACTGCAAGAAGAGACGTCATTAGATGGCTGTCGAGCGCGGACGAGTCAAATGATCGAGGTGAGCGTACGTCAACAGTCGCCTCAAGCTGGACGAGAGCCAGGCGGACGGGCGTAGCAAAGCCGAACAGAGACAGAAGGCCATGCTTGCCGATGATCTGCACGGGTGTGGTGTTAGTCAAGCACCGACAGCGCGCACCTGTACGAGTGACTGACCGTGTTCAGGAGGTCCTGGTGAACCTTAACAAACGTCTTGAGCGAGCCGATGATGACTTGCGCGTCCACGTCGTTGAACGCGCCGTTCGGCGGCGTCTGAGAGGGCCAAGTCAATCCAACTCGCCAGGATAGCGGCTGCGGCGGGGAGCAACTCACCAGCATAGCCTGCGTGTCCGAAGCAGCAACGGAGATGATGTTGCCGATCGTCTGCGCGACTTGCTGTGGGCGAAGTCGTGAGTACGAGCGGCAAGGCTACGGCGGTGCTGACGTACAGGGCCGACGAAGAGGCAGTTGACGACCGTGATGGAGTTGACCATCGTGTTCGCCTTGGACGAAAGGTCCGTGATCGTCAAAAAGTTGTTCTCGACCGTGGTCGGGTCGATGGCGAAGGCACGGCCAGTGAAGACGGCGGCGAGCGCGACGGTGGCGAACGAGAAGAACTTCATGTTGAACGGAGTGGAAAAGGGTTGGAGAAGGTGTTGAGAGAGTGAGGGAGAGGGAGAGAGAGATGTTCGCGGGGGCGGGGAAGGCGGAAGAGGCTCGGTGGTCGAGTGAAGAAACGAAAGCCCAGACGGGTCAGCTCTTATACGTCGCAGGACACTTAGAACCAAAAGTGGATGGGCCGAACAGACGTTGAAACATGCCAGACAGGACGTCAAGGTCGAAGCGTTCGGAAGTGGTGGGTGTCCGCAATGTCCGGATGTTGCAGCGGTGGCGTCGACGATCTTCGACTTCGAAACTATGTCCCCAAATGGCGAGAGGTAATGTAGTTCTTCGAGCAACTATTCGGGCCCAGACCACGCGACACCACGCTTCGCACTATGTCGTGAGAGCCCATATGACGCAGCATGCTCTTCTCGCTTCGCGTCTGAGCAAGCGGTCTCAACACCAGCTGGCACAACAACAGCGCGGTCACCATACTGCCCAACAAAATGAGGTGGTCGAAATTCGTAGGGGTGCGTTTCCGGTACAACTCCCCACAGGAGCTTCCCTTCCGGAGAGGCGCGAGGGCGGCGATCCCTGCGCAATAAAGGCTGAGGACTCGCGTGAGACTTGCGCGTGGGACTCGCCTTCAATGCTAAAGGAGCATATATGCCCAGGGTGGAGATATACCAGTAGTTCACATCCATCAGCTCCGAGTCACTCGAAGAAAGTTGAGAAGACCGTCGGTGAGGAAGGGGGCTCGGGTCGGAAATGCAGTTCAGTTGAGACTATGTCGCCGTCCGTATGAAGAAGACTTTCCAGTAGCTGCGGCTTGTAAGGTCTTGATTCAGAAAGCATGAGTGCAGCAGAAGTTCTGTTTGCGTGGTATGCGCAGTTGTGCCCAGAGCTGGTTAGAATGGTCGGGAGCAAAGAACGCGCCGAGCACGTGCTCGCAAGCAAACGTGTTCATCAACTACCATCATCGCACGCGCGCTCCACCATACAGCATGCACGAGCCCGCTCTGCAGAACGATCGGCTCGGATATCTCTCAAGCCTCAATTCTGTGCTCTCCATCATGTCGCACAACGTCGATGCCGAGATGGCGAGCATCATTGCTGCCAGAAAAGAGCGCAACCGTGACCCGCGTCTAGTTCCAATCAGTCGACTGCCCAACGAGCTGCTTGTCCGCATTCTTTCGCTCACTCAGGAGGGGCTCGTGCTTGCTGCCGAGTATGAATATGACATCCTAGATCCAGGATGGTGGAGCATGCAGATGGTGTCATCGCACTTCCGCGAAGTGATCGTGAACTCACCGATCCTGTGGGCGTGGGTAGACTCGAACTGGTCAGAGAAGTGGAAGCGGGTGTGCGAGACCCGCGCGGAGGGCCATCTCCTGCGTTTCGTTCACGTTGTCAGCGCCTTGCACGATGCTGAGGAGGTGCAGCATCTGTTGGTTCGAAGCGAGCAAGCACGGATTGCGATCATCCAAATGTATGATCCAAAGCTGGAAATGGAGATCTTGTCTACAGTCTTTTGAGCCGGAAACACATCTCTCCGAGTTCTGCATCTCGTGCGGGACGATACCTCTCCCTGGGTGTTTGGACCAGAGTTCTCCGCCCAATTCACCAATCTGTCGCACCTGGCTATAGACTAGCCCGAAGTAGACCACCGGTTCAGCTTACCTGCCAGTCTAAAATGGCTGCGAGTCAAAACTGTTACGGGACAGACGAGCCCCTCTAGGCTGAGAGCACTGCTCTGTGGTCTGGCCTACCTCGAACATCTCGAGATTAATGAGCTTCACAACACAGACAGCTTGGACGCGCCATATCGCTTGCACGGCCCACACCCCAAAGAATCCGCTATTATTCTCCCTTCGCTTTCGTCTGTCTATTTAGCTGTCAAAAATCGCAACCGGCCGATCGAGAACATTTATGCGATCCTCCAGGCGATTGCTCCTCCTACATCTGTTTTAGTCGTTTCCGGACGGGTGACCCTTGCCTATGCCGATCCAGAGGAGGAGAGAATGAGGTGTAAGGAATTCTCTGATCTGGTTGTGTACACACGCCAGTTCTGGACCAGTGCAGCTGGAAAAACAGAACTACCACCGACGACTCTAGTGGTCTCTAATTTTAATTCGCGGATCCTTTGTAACTCTATGCACGACGTCCAGAGCGTGTCCGTGGCGCCAATGCGCACTCTCAACCTTGCCTCCGACACAAGCGAAGGGTGGGCCTTCGTGAATGAGTTCCACTCATGCATCACCAAGATCAAGATAGAGGAATACTACTGGCCACCGCCACCCATCAGCTTTCCTACGTTGGAAAGCTTGCGAATCGAGAGCGACATGCCATGGGGCAAAGTCAAAGATATCCAGGCATGGGTCGACACACACGTCCACCACCCAATCGTTATCACATTCATCAGCGGCCCTCGTGCCCCAGATGCATGGCTAGAGTGGAGAACGGACGAAGGGCCGCTAGAAGACGTGGATTGGAGTGCGTACGCTAGGGCTGTAGAGGAAGCGGAACAAGAGGAAGGCAGTTACTGGGAACCGGAAGAGATGGAACCGACATGGTAGCTTCCCCGAGCTAGGCTGAGACTCAAAGCTCTGATCGATGTCGACTGGACTTTGTACAAGGCCCAGGAGGAGTGGGCCGTAAGATGATGATGCAGGCAAGATGGATGATGCACTCGGGAGCACGAAGGTACATAGCTGAAATAGGATGATGGGTGTCACCCGGGGTGTGCTCCGCATGTGATGCAACTAGTATACTCCTACAGCATGGGTATATACCTCCCTGTGGCTCAAGACAAGAAATCGAACTCGTCTGCGGTGTCGAGGACGACATGCTCCACGATCCTGCGCACAGGCGGGGGCGGCTTCCTGGGCGCAGGCTTTGCACGCGAGCGAGGCTTCGTCGGACTGTTCTCCTTCTGGGACGCGCTCCTGCAAGGTGTTGTCAGCACATACACAGCATGGGGGTAGGGAAGAGGAACGCACGCAGCCTTCTTCCGCGGCTTGGCGTCGTTCTTGTCCGCCAGCGTCCGTGCCCGCTTCGCCTTTGGCTTCACGGGCAGCCCGTCATCGTCGTCTTCGTCCGGCGCAGGGTCAGGCTCGGGTGTCCGCCGCTTGCGGGTCTTCTTGGGCGCCGGCTCGTCCTCGCCTTCCACCTCCTCAGCAGCGGCCTTCTTGCGAGGCTTCCGAGATGCGGCAGCTTTCTTCGGCGGAGGATCGGCGGGCTCCTCGTCCTCCTCCACGCGGGCTTTCGCCCGGCCTTTCCGCGCCGGCGCCTTCTTTGGTAGGGGCTCGTTGTCCGCCTCGGGCTCGGGCGTGCGCCGATTGCGAGACTTGGTCGGCGCCGGCTCCTCCTCCTCTTCATCGTCGGTGACGGGCTTCGTGCGGGCCGAAGTTTTCTTCTTCGGCTGTGGCTGTGGCTCGGGGTCGGGTGTGCGCCGCTTCCGTGGGGTGGGCTCGTCGGCGTCGGCCTTCGCACGGGCCTTTTTCGACGTGACCGGCGGCTCGACGACCTCGACGTTCGAGTCCGAATCGGGCTCGCGCCTCCAACCCCTGCCCTTCTTCGTAGAGACGTGCGCTGGCGACTTCGCAAGCTTGTGCGGCCCGTCCTCCTCCGCACGGGCCTTGCCCTTTCCCTTCGCCTCCGCCTCCGCAGCCTCCTCCGCCTCCATCCGCGCATCCCACTCCTCCACATACGTGCGCGCGTCCGCGCGCGGCGCGGCGTGCATGCTCTCGCGCCGGCGCGTGCCGCCGATCGAAAGGCTCTGCACGTCCGGCGTCCAGCGCAAAGGGCGGCGGGCCACCGCCGGCGAGGCGGAGACGTCTGTTATGGCGCGGCGGCGGGAGGGGCGGGCGGAGGGCGGGAGGGGCGAGGGGACGGGGATTGAGAAGGAGACGGGCTTCTTGGCTGAGGAGGGGGCGCGCCGCGCGGGGGTGGAGGGGCCGGGCTCGGGGTCGTGCGGAGGCTCGTCTTCGTGCGTGGCCTCTGCGGATTTGCGGGGCGAGCGCCGGAGGGTAGGACGGGGAGCTGATTCGGCGCCTGCTTCGGCCTCATCGTCTTGGGTGCGCTCGGTGGACGGAACCAGTGTGGCGGACTTCCGAGGCGAACGCTGGAGGGGTGCTGCATCGGCTTCGTCCACCTCGACAGACGGTCCAGCTATGTGCAAATAGCATGTCAGTGCCTGTGTCCATCCTCGCATGAGGGGTGTCTAACCTTCCGCATTCGACCCCCGCCTCGGTGCAAGCACGTCGGGCGTGATGGCCTTCACGAACTGCGCCTCGAACGCCGACATGGCCGGTGCAGCCTTGCGCTTTCGCACGACCCTCTTCGCGGGCGCGGCCTCCTTCGTCAGCACCACCACCTCTGGCTCGGGTACGCGTTCTGGCTCAGGCGCAGGCGCGGGAGATTCCTTGGCGGCGAGGCGGCTGTCGGAGCGCCGGAGAAAGCGGGCGATGAGCGGGCCGGAGAGCGCCTCATCGGGCTTGAAGAACCTGGATACGAAGACGGGGTTAGATAGAGAGTATAGTTGGAGCAAGTGGACGAGGCCCACCCGCCGCGGTTGCGGAGGCGCTCTTGCTGGCGCCGTGCGCGCTCGTCGCGGCTCGCCTGCACCGTCGCCGCGAGCATCCGAGAGCGATAGGTATAGTGGACAGTAGTACTAGTAGGATGCGCCGGCGACAAGGAGGAGGAGGAGTTCAAATCGAGTACGCGATCCCGTGATCGGCCGCGTCCGTCTGACCTCGAGGCACCTGCCCTGCAGCCAACTGAGGGAGCACATGTAGGTTGTCGTACACAGAACCATCGTACACACAGCCTGACATAGTTGTCCCACCTTTCACGCACTCGAACAACTCTGGAACAAACAGCGCATATTTTACGACATCAACAAGCGCCACGCAGTCCCCAGCGTACAGGTTGCAGCCTACGCATCGTCCGGCACGGGGCTCGCCTCCGCATTGACCTCCGCCGGCGCCGGCGCGTCCGCGTCCGCAGGCGCGGCGGACGGCTCCCGCGTCTTGCGGGGCTCAGGGCTCGCGCTCCGGCGGCGCGGGCTGCGCGAGCGCCTGTCCTCCTTACGGCGGTCGTCGTCTTCCTTGCCGCCACGCCGGCGGTCGTCGTCGTCGTCGTCGCCGCCACGCTCGGACCGGCGGCGGGGGCTGCGCGAGCGCTCGCGGTCCCGGTCACTGCGCGAGCCGCGCTCACCACGGTCGCGGTCACGGTCGCCGCGGCCACCGCGCTCGCGGTCGTCCCGGCGCGAGCGCGGAGGCGGCGAGCGCCCGTCGCGGTCGAAGCGCCACACCGCCGACGGCGGGTTCTTCGCCCACTGCCGTTCATCCCTCTTCAGTGCTCTCCCCAGCCTCGCACAGCAGGAGGACGCACCTGCACGCTCAAGCGCGAGCTCTCAAAGCTGCGGCCGTGCATCTCGTAGTGCGCGTCCTCGGCGTCCCGGGACGAGCGGAACTCGACGAACGCGTAGCTGGGCGCCGTTGAGCGTTGAGCGTGCGTGCGGGTCGGGTGTATGCGAGACGGGTGCGTGTATGCGGGCGTTCGACCGAGCGTGCGTCATACCGCAGAGGGGGGCGAGGCGGGGCGGGGCGGACACTCACGGGTTCGAGTGCGCGGAGGGGTTGCGCGGCGCGGGGACGTCGCACCGGATGAGCGGGCCATACCTGCGCTCCCCCGTCAGTCTCCGCCACGAATGCACATACAATGCGGCCGCACTTTTCAAACTCGAACGCGAGGTCGCGCGCGCGTGTCGCGGGGTGGAAGCCGCTCACGAACAGGATCCGGGGCGCCATGGAAGGAGAGGGAAGGAAGCGCCGTGCTCGCGTGGCGTCGGTCACGTTTGGGTGGAATGCAGTTCTTTCCTTGCCGTTTGCCTCTTCCTCACCGACGTCGACGATCTCCTCCACTCTCTTTAGTGAGCTTCCGGAACTGATGGCGGTTGATCACTGGTATATTGCTATAATGGGACGTATAATCATTCAAAGTAACGGCGAGTCCAACACGCGAGTCACTAGCCGCCAACCTCCCCGGAAACGACTCTTGTGGGAAGACATACCTGATATACAACGGCCTGTCTACGTCAACTCCTCATGTCTCCAGTTCCATACAGCACGGGCACGTGGCCTCGCTGCTATTGTGCTGTCTCCCGCAAACTGGTGTTCGGACCGCTTGCTCCCACGCGAAGCGAGAAGAGCATGTCGCGTCCTGCAGGCTCTCACGACACATTGCGAAGAGAATGTCGCGTGATCTGGGCCCGAATATCTGCTCGAGGAAATAGAGTACCTCTCGCCATTTTGGGACACAGCATGCGCTTTGAAGTTGAAGGAAGTCGACGCCACCACCGCAGCACCCGGACACCACGCCTCGACCTTGACGTACTGTCTGGCATGTTCAACGTCTGTTCGGCCCATCCAAGTTTGGATCTAAGCCATGACTCTCCTGCGACGTATAAGAGCGAGCCCGTTCTGGCTCTTGTTTCTTCACTCGACCTCCGAGCTTCTTTCGCCTTCCGTCTCCAAGCTTCTCTCTCGTCGTCACCGACTCTCCTCTCAACTCTCCCCACCCCTTCCCACACAACGACCATGAAGTTCTTCTCGTTAGCCATCGTTGCGCTCGCCGCTGTCTTCACTGGTCGTGCGGCTGCCATCGACCCGACAACAGTCGAGAACAACTTTGAGATGCTCTCGGACCTTTCATCCTAGGCGACCGCGCAGGCCGCCACCCTCAGTCTCGTCAACACCATCTTCGTCGCCCCTGTACGGTGACGCCGCCATAGCCTTGCCGCTTTCTCAGACACCCTCGTGCTTACGATGCCATCCATAGCGAGTCGCGCAGGCGATTGCCAACATCGCCAACGTGGCTGCTTCGGACGGACACGCAGGCGATGCTGGTAAGCTGTCCCTGTTATCCTCGTGAAGCGGACTGACTTGTACCTCTCAGACGCTGCCGAACGGCTCGTTCAACGACGTGGACGCGCAGGTCATCGTCGGCTCGCTGAAGGACTTTGTCAAGATCCACCAGCAATTCCTTAACGTGGTCAGTCGCTCGCACAGATCGGCATAGGCGGCGGACTAATACCAAACCCGTGTAGCTCATCGGCAAGAGTGGCCTTTCCAAGTGTTCCCCCCCAACTTTGGCGATTCCATATGCAAGGCCCTCGTCCAACTCAAGGGGAGCATAGGCGTACGTGCTGCCCGCTCGTTCGGCTCCTCCGCGCAATCATCTGATGACGGCTCTTCTTGCAGGCTTTCAACCCCGCGCTCTTCGATCTCATCTCGTCGCAGAAGACCGCTGCGATGTACCAGACCGACGCGCTGCAGGCGACGCTTGATACTGCCATCAACGCCTATGTCCGAACTGATGGCTCTTTGATCTGACCGCGCTCAACAACCTCGTCCGCTGCGCATTGCATTGGGGTTGCCTCTTAGCATGCGTCTCCCCTCGTCCTCATGTCTCTTTCCTTCTTGTAACGGATATGCATAACTTGCATGTACGCGCAAATACCATCGTCTTCTTCTGATTCATACTCGTGTGAACATTGGCATTCATACAACTGCCTAGTGTGTGTGGTAGAACACCGATATCCATCTGTTGCCTACGCAGTGATCGTCTCTTTCATCAGGGTCCTATAATACCTGTTCAAGCTACTTGCGTGCGACTCAGATTGGGTAGGCCTGTTTGGGCATCTACCGGTGGCACTAAGACTCGCCAGCTGCTCCTGATTTTTCGCCGTCTCCTGATGCTCGAGCGCATCATATATCTAGCTTTCATCATCATCTTGTGACTCGCGCCTCCTGCGCCTTATATGAAGTCCAGTCAACTTCGCTCAAGGGCCCCAAGTCTGGCCACCATTCCAGGATCAAGTCGTCCACGGTGTCGCTGAAGAATGTGACTACAACGCGGCGTCGTGGGGTATGCACGTCCACCCATTGCTGGAACCTGTTCGCTTGCATCCACGGATGTGGGAACATTCGCAAACAGAGTTTGGTCAAAGCAGGGAAGCTAGGACCGTCACCAGTCTTGAACCGGTTCAGTACAAACATACTACCATCCGCTGCTGTTGAATCTATCGAGAGTTCGTTGATGCGGGGGGCAAAAGACATCGACAGCGGCAGAGAGGTACGAGCCTATGTCCAATTCGAGGGAAGGATCACACCCGTCTTCTTTGTTGCCTGCTGACACCATAACACCATAACGATGTCTAACAACTGCGTTGGCTGAACCACGATTTGTGACACTTAGCCGCCCATGTGGAAGATGAGAGCTGCCAGCTGCGCGCTGCCAGAAGCATTCAACGTAAGCGTGGACATCGTGGAGTGCAAGAATGTGGGATGTGTATACGTCAGGCAACGAGAAGTTGGCGGTATCGTTGCGAAAATATATCTCTAAACTGGACTGAGGAACAGGAATCACGTGCAAAATGACCTGAAGCAACTTAGTATGCCCGTTCTTGAATATCAGTTTGAGAGAAGATAGTGAAGGGAGCGATAGAGGACGTTTGCTGGCGGATGAAATGTCGCCAATCATTTGGACATCGAACTCATCTCCGTCGTATATCTCCAGATGTGCGAGATGGGGTATGCCATTCATTAACCGCCTGAACCTGTCTGCACTCATAGACGCACTAATCTCTCCAAAGCGAAGCCGCCTCAACTCGACAGGGAAGCTGAACATCGCGTCAAACTCGACTGAACAGACATCGATGACTAGGGACAACAAGCGCGTGAATCGGGAGAGAATGACCGGTGTGAACATCAGAGCAGGGAAATTAGGATCGTCCAGGACTGTCAAGGATCGAAGCAAAGGCGCGTTTGCTTGGAGAACTGCTAGGTATGAGTCATTCCATCCAGGGTCGGCCTGACTCGAGCCGAACGCCACGGTGGCTTCTTCGCTCCGGGAGAGAAGACGACTAAAGGCATTGGCCCCGGATCTCAATGAGACTTGGTGAGAAAGGACGAGAGAACAGTCCTTCGCGCGGTAAGTAAATCTGGAGCCAGCTGTTTGGCCATTCTGAATCCAGAAATTTCCACAGCTCAGGGGAGTTTACACCAACCGCATGGAAGTGCGAGCAGACGGACAAAACACATCTCCACCGCGCATCTGGCATGACGCCTTGAACATTGCGGAAGATGCGGACAAGCAGCTCGTCCGGAAGACGAATGATGGGCGATTGACGCGCGTTTAGGTCTTTCTTTAGAGGTATGAGTTCTTGGTCGATTGTGCCGATGAGTACGGCCAACACCGATCTCAAGCTCGAGAGGTACTTGATGCGAGCGTTGAGCGTGAACAAATCGTACATGGTGATACGGAGATGATGAAGGTCGATGGTGAAGTTTGCTTCCGCGCACGTGATCATGTGACCGCAAAATCTCGATGATGTGACGTGAGCTGGCGTACACTTGACCTTGTACTGTACGTGAAGTCGATTCGAAACTTCGGGGGCATAGGCCATGTATACATTCACTAGGTGCAAGCCAACTACCAGTACCGACAGACTCGAAGCAAAGGAAAAGAAAGTGAAACACAGCGTCCGTCCGGCTACTCGTCGTCCTTGTCCGGGAACCACACCGCGAGCGAGCTTCTGCGCGGCGGTGCGGCCGCTTTCGGCGCAGCACTCTCCACAGGTGTGCCAGGCGTGTCCGGCGTGTCCGCGGGGACGTCAACGACCATCGACTCGTCGTCTCCCTCGTCCACGTCGTCGAGCAGACTGTCGTCGAGCGGCGCGCCGTCGTCGTCCGAGTCCGACGCCGCCTCGCCGTCCGCGGGCTTCGCCTCGAGCGGGTCGTCGCGCGGCGTCGACGACGACGCGCCCGCAACGCTCGTGTTTGCCGAGTCCGTCGGCGGCGGGAGCGGCGGCGCGCGCGGGTCTCTTGCCGGGGGCTTGCTCTTCGGCTGGGAAGGCGCCTTGCGCTCGAGCTTGCGCACGAGCTTGACCGCGTACTCCTTCGCGAACTTCTTGATCTTCGCGGCCTTTTCCTCGCCGAGCGCGTCGAGCGCGCCCGCGCGGTACGCGCTCCCTTTCTTCTCCTTCTCCGCGATGAGCGCGGTGAGCTCCTTGGCGTGCGCCTTGAACGCGTCCGGCGGGAGCCGCTCGCGGTGCCGCGAGAGCGCGCGCACGACGAGCGGGCTGATCAGCTTCTGCAGCTGCTTGTCCTTGAGCGCCTCGCGCTCCTCGGCCGTCCGCGGCGCGCGCGCGCGGCGCTCCGCGCGCGCCGCGTCCTTCTCGCGCTGCGCCGCCGCCGCCGCGCGCTCCGCCTCCGCGTCCGCCGTCGCGCGCGCGATCAGCGCCGCGAGCTCGCCCTCCGCCTGCACGCGCGCGGCCTCGCGCGCGCGGTACACGCGGTCGCTCGCGGCGACGCGCGCGGCCTCGGCCTGCAGCGCCTCCCGGTCGACCGGCTTCTCGTCTGCTGCGGCGGGCACGTAGGAGAAGCGGTAGGCGCCCGCGTCGTCGTCGTCGCCGAAGCGCGCGCGCTTGGGCGAGGTACCCCGCCCGTGGAACGACGCGGGGCGCGCGCGCTCGTCCGCGGCGGCGGCGTCCAGATCGCGCTTCGCGATGCGGTGGCGCGTCTCGAGCGTCGCCCAGTGGTCGAGCAGGCCCTGCGCGAGCGTGCGGAGGCGCTCGTCCTCGGACTGCGCGAGCGCGGCGACGGGGATGGCGATCTTGCTGTCGTCGACCTTGTTGCGGTGGATGAGCGGCCAGTGGCGCATCGCCTCCATCGCCGTGGCGCAGATGTCCGCGTCGGTTGCATAGTCCGCGAGCACATTGCTGAACACGCTGAACGCGCGCAGGCGCATCACGTTCCGGAGCGCGGCGGGGTCGGCCGTCATGCGGATGCGCGTGAGCAGCTTGAGGAGCACCTTGCGCGACGTCGTCTGGCGCAGCGCGAGCACGAGCTTCGGCACGTCCGCCTCGCGCAGCGGCGCAAGCACGGGCGTGTAGTCCTCATCGAGCCGGCGGCCCTTCTTCTTCTTGCTGCCCTTGAGCCCGAGCGTCTCGACCTCGTCCGTGATGCCGAGCGCTGTGCCGGCGTCAGTGCCCGAGAGGCCGTGATCAAGATAGGGACTAACCGTCGAGGAAGAGCGTGTCCATCCCGCCCAGGTCCGTCTGCGTCTTCCCGCCGAGGAAGCCGACGCAGTTCGGCTCGCCGCAATAGCACGGCTGTGCGTCGTGCCCATACCGGTCAACGTTGTAGTTGAACGTGAGCTCCTCGTGCATGCGGATGGCGCGGCGCGCGAAGATGCCCATGCGGACCTTGGCGCCGACCGTCCACTTGGCGACGTAGCAGTTCGGTGCACAACTGTGGTTTGCGAAGCGCGCGATCCCGCCGCGCTTCGTCGCGTCGATGTACTTTTCCGTCCATCAGTCAGCCATGCGCAGGTGCGGGGGTGGGGGAGGGGCAGACCTCGTCCTTCTGGAGCATCATAAAGTAGAAGTGCTTGATGCCCTCGCCCGCGTACGCGCGCATGCGCTTCATGAACGACGGGTGCGAGATCACGTCGCCGATGTACTCGTAGATGAACGCGTCCTTCGGGATTCCCGCCGCCGCGCGCAAGCCGAACCCCTTTTTCTCCGTCTGCACGATCTCGATGTCCGCGTACATCTTCTTCGCGAACCTGCGCACTTGTCAGCCGGCCCCGCACAGGAGAAAGAAAGAAGGCGTACCGCTGGTTCTGGCAGTGCGCGCGGCAGCGGCACTCGTCCGGCACGCACTCGATCTGCGTGAGGCGGTTGATGCAGTCGCTTCCCGGCCCGCACGCCGCGTCCGCGTCGTCCACGCCTGCACCAGCCCCGTCAGCGCCCCGTCCCTGCCCACGCCTAGGGTGAGTGCGCACCATGTGTGTAGGAGCAGTCGCAGGCCATGCCCTCCATCGCCTCGCGGGAGCGCCCGAGCGTCTGGTACTGGTACGCGTTGTCCGCGAGCAGCGCGAACGTCGACAGCGCCGCGTCCGTCGCGAGCGGCAGGTCCCCGATCAGCTGCGGGCCCTCGCGCGGCGGCTCGGCCTTTACTGGGGGTGTCTCCGCCTTCATGCTGTCCGCCTCAGGTTTCACGGGCTCAGACGGCGACCACGCCCGGCTGACACACGTCTTCTCTTCCTCCTCTGTCTTCGGCGACACGGGCGCGGGCGACGCAGGGGCGGTGGCCATGCTTACACTGGCCTGGCGCGAGACGGCGGCGGACGCGAGTGGGCTCGGCATCGTGGGGCGGGAGAGAGCCAAGGGACGCAGGCGGGGCGGGCGATTTCAACGGCGGTCACGCGGCGCCGGCTCGGGTGCGGCGTCGGTCGGCGTATGGCTCCTGTAGTCTGTAGTATATAACACACNNAACACACTAGTCGAGTAGTCTGTGAACCATCCCGTCAGTCAGCGCGCCAGCCTCGAAGCGGAGAACAGACACTCACGCACCCACGCTTGCTCTTCGCGATTATGGCGTTGTCCTCAAAAAAGCGCAAGCGCGCCCCGGCCGACTCAGATGGCCCGCAGCTATCTCTCAAACCGAGCAGGCTAGCAGACCCGCAGCTCGGGCCCGTGCTCGGTGCGTAGCGTGACTGGCAGAGGACAAGGACCAACCCCCGCCATTCGTCAGTGAGCTGCCCGGCCGTGCGCCCGCCAGATAACACCGCGTTCGACGTCTACCTCACCGGCGCGGACGCGCCCCGCTTCGTCGATGCACCTGCGATTATACAGGGCGAGGCGAGCACCGTCGATTTCCGCACCGCGCTCGCCGTCGACCGGCACGCCACCGGCAGCACGTCCGTCTCAAAATTTCGCCCCCCCCCCATTCTAATCTCACTAATGCAACACAGCTACTACGTCGCGCTGCACAACAAGCGCACGGGCACGACCTCGCTCCGCGCCGCGCCGCTGCACGTCCTCGCGCGCGAGCCGAAAGCACTAAAAGGCCTCTTGCCCGCCGCCGTCGCCGGCCCTGATCGGCTCGCCGCGCGCGGTGCCTTGGGAGCCGCATTTGGGACGAAGAAGGCGCAGGCGGCGCAGCGCGCGCAGGAGCGCAACCGCATCGACCCCTCTGCGATGCGCGGCGTGCTTGGGCATCTGCAGGACCGCGTCGCCGCGAACACCACTGTTCTCCCGTCCAAGGGTACCCATCTCCCCCTCACCTCCCCGCAGACACTGACCGGCACCGGCACGCAGAGGAGGCGGTCAGGGACGCGGACGCCGCGCGCCCGATCCCGCCGCACGACCCGAATGCCACCGACCCGGCGGGCGCGTACCCGCTGTCGGGGCTCGTGCCCCCGCCAGAGTGGGCCGCACTCTCGATCTCACCCCTGCTTCACGCGAGGGACGACCGCGCGCGGCTGGCGCTCCTCCCGCACGCGCGCTCGGACTACGTGCGATCGCACCTGCGCGCGCTCTTCAGCGGCCCGAAGCCGAAGGCGGACGACGTGAAGGCTTTGCTGTACATCAGCTACCTGCTCGCATTCCGCGCGCTCTTCCGCACGCTCGACGGTGCGGACGCGGTGCGCGCGCGCATGCGCGGCGTCCCGGCGCCGGTGCTTGACGGGCTGCTCGCGCGCTTCACGCAGTCCGCGCGGGGCTCCTCCATGTCCGTCGCCCTCTCCCGTCCCTGCCTGCCCCAGACTGACACGAGACACGACACAACAAAACAGGATGACGAAGACGGGCGAGACGGAGACGCGGCTGCTGACGCACCTCTTCGCGCTCGCGCTGCGGCTCGACGACTACGCCGTCGACACGGCGCTGCTCGCCAAGGACCTCAGCATGACCGTCCCCGCGTACTTCCCCCTCCCCCGCCCTTCTCCTCCTTCTTCTCTTACTGATAAAGGCGCAGGGTAAATGCGCTGTTCAAGACGCTCGGGTGCACGCTCGAGAAGCTCGGGCCTGTTGAGCTCAAGCGCCTCGGCCTCCCGGATTCGGCGGGCGCGACGAAGCGCGCGGTGTTGCGCGTACCGCTTGTGTTTCCGAAGCCGAGGGTGAAGCGGAAGACTGCGGGGCGCTGAGCTGATGGCTGGGGTTCCGGCCGCGAGCTAGTGTCTGCGTGGCGGGCCGTCACTTTCAGTCTTGGCCGGTGCGGCCTTGTCTACAGACCCTTCGACTAGCAATGATACAACCAGTGCAACAGTCTTGAAGAACCTGCAGCTGGAATGAACGGGGATATGTCCGTGGTGGCCGTCTTGCGCAACTGAGACGTCGGCGGCGGTGGTACTGCCGAAGTCGCGCCTCGGTCAGATTCGGGCCGCTGAACGCGAGCGCGAACCCGAAACCAAAATGGCTCTCAGTCCGAACGCGAATGCGAACGTAGACTCAGCGTCCAATGCCATCGTGATGCGTCTCTACTTTTAGGACAGAATTTTGCCGACGGGCTGCGTGCCCGCTGCAGTTCGGCTGCAGTGACAACTGCATCATGCTCGACTGATAAGTATATCTGCACTGCTTAGACGTCCTCCTTCCTCCTGCCCTCACCATGTCCGACATCGTGCCTGCAATTAACCCCGTCCCTGCAGTTGGTGTTGTGCCAGCAGTCGACGCCCCGAGCGTCACGACTTGCTACATCTGCCGCGAAGAAGAGGATGCAAGCGCCCCGTCGGACAAAATCCTGGTCCATCCATGCACATGCACGCTGATCGCGCACGAGGACTGTCTGCGGCAGTGGATGCTCGCAGCACAGAAGCGCGACTATGACAAGGCGCGTCGCTGCCCGCAATGCGGTGGCGCGTACGAGCTCGCCGGTCCCCACAGCCGCGCGTTCGCCATCTTCCGCGCCGGCAACAGACTCCTCGATTACGCAGGCACTGCCATTGCCGCCGTCGGCTTCGGCACAATGACCATAGTCTTCTGCGGTGCCGCACGTGCTTTGTTCACTACTCATCAGCCTCCCCGGCTCGAAGCGCGTGCCCACGCTCGGCGGCGCAGCACCTTGTCTCCTCCTTGCGCTCGCGCCCGCCGTGCTCGTGCCCGCGTCGATCGCGGCCCGTACATCGCTACGCCCGTCGTGGGCGCTCTTCGCGCCCTCGTGGCCGCCCTCGCCGCTCGCTCTCGCGTTCGTGCTGCCAGTCGCCAGCCGCGCGTATCCCGCACTCCGGGCGCGCGTCGCCACGCGTGTTCTGGGCGCGGAAGATGGCGTAGCCTTCACCGAACCCTCGGAGGCCGAAATGCCTGACGGGAACGCGCCGCCGTCGATGACCGCCGTCATCCGCTCGATGGGCCGCATGGCCGCGCACGGGATTGCACAGTGGCTCGCGCCAGGACTCGCGGCGGGCGCGGGCGCGGGCGCCGCGCTCCTCTGGCTCAGCCGCGGTAAGCCGCTCCTGCGTGCGATCCTCGCGCCGCGCCCGAGCATGCCCCTCTATACGCTCGCGGGTGCGCCGCCGGTGGGGCCGCTCGACATAGTCGTCACTCGCCTCGTGTGGACCCAGATGCTGTGGGCGCGGTCTGATCCGGTCTGGTGACGGAACGCCCTCGGGCTCGGGCTATGCGTCGTGGTGCGTAGATTTGGTACTGTTGCTGGAGAACACGGGGCTGATGCAGGGGCGCAGACTCGCGATGCGCTGCGACTGTCCTATGACTGGCTTGCGAAGCGCGACCTCGAGACGCGCCGCATACAGAGTCGGCCGTTTAAGGGAACTGACGCTTTGCCTCGTACCATTGATGCAGCGTCCGCGCTCAAGGAGTCAACTTAGCGGACGCTCTCTGGTTTCCCAAGGCCAAGTTAGCCCAGGCCGCCGATTCGTATGATGACACATCACGAATCATGGTAGGAAGTAGACTAGGTATGTGACAACACGGTCAGTAACATATTCATTCTCTGAGCATAGCTATATGTTTGAACAGAGATGAGCTGCACAGTCCATGGCCACGCCCAGTCTGCTCCAGATGTACAGACTTCTCAACTGAGATGCTCACACGGGTATAAAACAGAAGCACACAATGATATT
The DNA here is from genome assembly GCA_002233555.1 of Limonomyces culmigenus. Taxonomy (NCBI): domain Eukaryota; kingdom Fungi; phylum Basidiomycota; class Agaricomycetes; order Corticiales; family Corticiaceae; genus Limonomyces; species Limonomyces culmigenus. Next base: position 22,464 of record LCTX01000239.1, on the reverse strand, counting down.
TTCCCGTACACGAGATATGCATTTCTATTACCAGAAAGAAAGAAACAGCGACGAGAGGAGACGCATGCGAAGAGACGGCAACGCCAATGCAATCCGAGAAGGTGTCGAGGGTGGTGACGGCCAGAAGAACTCAGTTCTGGTAGACGATGATAGACACTTTGATCGTCTCCCGCAGCGAGCTGATCTGGGTCATCGCAGCGTTCTTCTGCGACGGTATGAGACCGATGAGCGCGAGAGCAAACTACTACAAGAAGTGGTTTCAGAGGTTTCTTTAGCGCGGAGGGGCCAAATGGGCGAGCGGTACGTACGTCAACAGTCGCCTCGAGCTGGACGAGGGCCTGGCGCACGGACGTAGCAGCGCCGAATAGGGCCAGGACGCCATGCTTGCCGATGAGCTGCACGGGCGTGATGTTAGTCAAGCACCGACGGCGCAAACCTGCCTGTGCGAGCGACTGACCGTGTTCAGAAGATCCTCGTGGATCTTGACAAACGTCTTCAGCGAGCCGATGATGACCTGCGCGTCCACGTCGTTAAATGCGCCGTTCGGCGGCGTCTGAGAGGGGAGAGGTCAGTCCCATTCACCTGGTTAGTAACGAAAGTAAGTGGCAACTCACCAGCATGGCCTGTGTGTCCGAAGCAGCAACGAAGATGATGTTGCTGATCGTCTGCGCGACTTGCTGTGGATAGCGTGGTAAGCACGAGCGTCGCACAGATAGCAGCAAGACCACTCCGGCGCCGACGTACAGGGCCCTGGAAGAGGACGTTGACGACAGTGATGGAGTTGACCATTGCGTTCGCCTTCGACGAAAGTTCTGTGATTGTCGCAAAGTTGCTCTCGACCGTGGCAGGGTCGATGGCGGCGGCACGGCTAGTGAAGACGGCGGCGAGCGACGATGGCGAACGAGAAGAACTTCATGGTGACCGGACTAGTACAAGTTTGAGGAGGCTGATCGACTGAGTGAAAGGAAGGGAAGTTGAGAGGGATATCGTCGAAGGCGGGGAAGGTTAAAGAGGCTCGGTGATCGAGTGAAGCAACGAGAGCCAGAACGGCCCAGCTCTTATACGTTGCAGGAGGATGTTGGCTTGGAACCAAACCTAGATGGGCCGAACAGACGTCGAAATAAGCTAGACAGCGCGTGAAGGTCGAAGCGTTCGGAAGTGGTGGGTGTCCGCAATGTCCGTATGTTGCAACGGTGGCGTCGAGGCTCCTCGACTGGAAAGCGCTTACTATGTCCCAAAATGGTGAGAGATACTGTAGTTCTCCGACCAACTATTCGGTCCCAGATCACGCGGCATTAATTTTCGCAATATGTCGTGAGAGCCTCGTGAAGGCCTCGTAAGAGCCCATTCAACGCGACATGCTCTTCTCGCCTCGCGTTCGAGCATGCCGAGGACTCGCGTGGGACTGGCGTGTAGGACTCGCCTTGACCTTGGAGAAACATATGTCCCAGAATGGCGATCCAGTAGTCAATACCTATCAGTTCCGGAAAGTCCCTCGAAGAAAACTGAGAAGATCGTCGGTGAGGAAGACGGTTCAAGTGAGAGATGCAGTTCAACGAGTCTGATGCACTACATTATGCTCAGCACGTGACATGACGTACTCGCAATCCCAGAACTACTGCATCACTGCAAATCCTCCTCTTTCTCCCTCTCGCCATCCCCGCGCCTGTTTCGCAATCGATATACGATTTCCAACGCAATGTCTGGGGTTGAATCAGACTTTGGGCTTGCCGCACCATCTGTGGCGCCGGAGGCAGGGCTTGCAGTCGATGACGCGCCTTCCGCCATGCGCCGTCCCCATGCCGTGCTTGCTCTTGATGAGGTACAGGAAGCCAAAGCTATGCCATCGATCGATGTGGTACCTTCAATAGATACTCAAACTATCAAGACATGCTACATCTGTCGCGATGAAGAGGACGCAGACGTGCCGTCGGAGCAGACATGGGTGCACCCATGCGTGTGCGCGCTCCTGGCACACGAGGACTGCCTGCTGCAGTGGATGGCGGCGGCGCAAAATAGTGACCGGGACAAAGCGGTGCATTGTCCGCAGTGCAGTGGTGCATACGATCTCGTCGGCGGAGACAGCCGTGTACTCGCCCTCTTCCGGGCAAGCCACACGCTCGTAGGTGTCGCGTGCACTTTCGCCGGGGGCCTGCTCACCGGCGCAATTCTGTCCGGTCTCTTTACTAGTAAGCTCGATATTGGACCCTGCGCACCGCTTCCAGTACTCACACAGATTACACAGTGACATATCTGCTCGTCAGCGCTGACGCCCTGTGGGCCATACGCCAGTTCTATGGGGCGGACGTCTTCGGCATGATATTTGCAAGGCCCGCCAGTGGGTGGGCACGTGCGGCATGTATCATCTATTTGCCCCTCATCTTCCAGTCGACGGCGGGCATCAAGTCGCTGTTCGCCTTCCGCAGTGCCACGCCTATGTTACTTCTTGCACTTGCACCGGCCATGGCTGCGCCTGCGGCGGCAGCGAGTCGGGCGGCGCTGCGGCCGTCGTGGACTATGCTTGCTCCAACATGGCCGCCCTCGCCACTAGCCTTAGCCCTCATACTCCCAGCCATCAGCCGTATCTATGCCAAGCTGTGGATGCGAGCGGCCCAACACGCACTCGGCTCTGCGGATGGGAGGCGCTTTGTCTCGCCGCGACACAACGCAGCAGAGGTTCCCCTTGTACCTATAGGTGAGGTACAGGAGGAGCGGGTGCGCTCGCTAGCCGCAAGTGTGCGCTCCATGGGCGGCAGGGTTAGTCCCAGTACCGTCGCGACGTGGCTCGCGCCCGGCATTGCTGCGATGGCGGGCGCTGTACTTCTTTGGCTCAGCCATAGCATACCCCTGCTTCACACAGTCCTTGGGTCGCACCCGAGCATGCCGCTCGACGTGGACGAGGGTCCGGCGCCGGTCGGACTCGTTGACACTGTGGTCACGCGTCTCGTGTGGACGCAAAGGTTGTGGGTGCACTCCGACCCGGTCTGGTGGCGGAACGCGCTTGGTCTCGGGTTATGCATCATGGTGTGTATCGGCACGGCTCGTGCACCGGCGGAAATTAATGTGGGGGTGCAGGCTCAAGATGCCCTCAAGCTGTCGTATGCTTGGCTCGAGAAGCGCGAGGTCGAGACGCGTCGCGTGCGGAGTCGGCCGTTCACAGGTCCGAGGACTCCTGGATCTCTTTCTGGCCCAGTTGAGACGGTAGCCTCGCCCGAGGGGACGATGTAGTGGACCTCCCGTTGGCCCTTCCGTTGTCGAAGCGGGAGTGGGTTACATGACTCGATATCTTCGCATGCGTTTGCTCCACTTTCAGACGGCGTTGATATGGTTATATACGTTTACTCCTTTCAGTTGATGAAGGGCAACTCTGGAGAGAGTTCCTACAAGCGGGTTGACTTCACTGCATCATGCTCAACATCCACGCACGCCGCTCCCTTGCTACTTCTCTCTTGCCCTTCTACTATCACTAGTATCATATATGTCTAACGACCATCCGGCCGCCCGCACCAACGCCATACTCACCGACGAAGAAGCTGTCGGTGTCGTGCCTTCTGTCGGTGATGTTCCCTGGATTAACTCGGATGCAGCATCTCCAGTCATTGCGCCGAGTGTCAGGACCTGCTACATCTGCCGCGACGAAGAAGACGTAGACTCGCCTTCAGAGCAGACATGGGTGTACCCGTGCGTGTGCACTCTGATTGCGCACGAGGAATGTCTACTCCAATGGATACTGGCGGCACAGAGGGTCAACAACAAAGAGGCGTCCCGATGTCCGCAGTGCGGCCGCGCGTATGAGCTGGACGGCAGTACCAGCTATACGCTCGTCATATTCCGTGCGGGTCATGCGATCGCTCGTGGCTTATGTATGGGCGTTGCAAGCTTGGTCAATGGCACGTTCGCCACGGTCACTCTGTCTAGTACGCACTTCTTCAATTCGGACACCGTGCAGCACGCTGTGGACTCACACGCATTCGCACAGTGGGCTGGTCACTCTTGGGCGCCTACGGCCACTGGGCCATCCGACAGTTTGCCGGTTCGAACGTCTTCTCCATCATCATGAACTCCGGCCGCATACGCGGCGGATGGCAGCGGATGGAGCGCGCTTACTATCTTCCACTCCTCGCTCTGTCTATGACAGGTGTCAGGCCACTCTCAGCGCTCTGCAGTGCGATACCCATGCTCCTGCTCGCGCTCGCGCCGGCCGTGCTCGCGCTGGCTTGTGTGGCCAGCCGCATGGCACTGCGTCCATCGTGGACAATGCTCTCACCTGTATGGCCGCCCTCGCCAGTTACTATCGCCCTCACGCTCCCAGTGATCTCTGGGATGTACTCCAAACTATGGAAGGGCGCAGTCGTACGCATGCTCGGCGCTGGAACTGAAGTACACCACGCCGTACCCCGGAGCGCCGAGGAGGCACGCGAGGAGGAGGTTGAGTGAGAGCGCTCGATAGCGGAGACCCTGCGCTGGATGAGTCGTCGAACCATGACCACTACTGCACTACTGTTTCAAGATTTCTCGCACCTTGGTTCGCTGCTGCTGCGGGCGCGGCGTTACTGGGGCTCAGCCGAAGGGTGCCGTTGCTACGCACGATCCTCGCGCCCCACCCAAACATGTCCCTCAATGTGGTCGGGGTTGCTCCCCCGATCGGACTCTTTAACACGGCTGTCACGCAACTCGTGTGGTCCCAGACGCTATGGGCGCAAGCCGATCCAGTCTGGTGGCGGAACGCCCTCGGACTGGGGCTGTGTGTTGTCGTGAGTGAATTTGTCCCTCTGTCTCAGGGCGGCGGCTAACGCGGCGACGCAGACTCGCGACGCCCTAGTTCTCTCCCAGGCCTGGCTTGAGAAACGCGAGGCCGAGACACGCCGGGTGCGAAGTCGCCGAGTCGGCCGTTCACAAGGCCAAATCATATGACATGAGGCAACCTCGAACCCTGGAAGATAAGAAGCCGGTCACCAAGCCGGCTTATCGGCGGCTGGCTGGTTTTAGCTTCAGCCGCCTTGGGCTTGCCGGCAACACTAGCGACAAAGAGGTAAGGGGCAAAGAACACATCATATCACGTGGTCGTGGAGAAAATGATGTCAAACGGTAGGGAATCGGCATTCTGTCTGGTTAACAGAGCACGGATTTCGGTTCCTATCTTTGATTTGTCCAGAACTTAGCAGCCTTGCATCAGAGTGGTAAACATGGTGAAGGAAATGATAAATGTGTACGCGCACGCCACACACTGACCCTTGACTGCTTGGTCTCAGACTCGCGTGCTCCGAACCTTGGGATCCTTCCCTTTGTCCCACCATGCTATAACTTGTCGGCCATGCGCCGCTGGTGATGTCCACCATGGCACGCACCACAATCGCCGTGCTCGACGCCCAGATCGCGGACCTCGAAGCCCAGCTCATCGCACTCAAGCGCGAACGCAATGTGCTGCACTGGACACACCGGATGCCAACGGAGCTCCTCGTCGCCATCTTCAAGCGAGTGCAGCACCCGCACGTGAATGCCGTGCTCTCGCCGTGGCAGGGCTACGACCGCAAATGGGCACGCATACTCCGCGTCTGCGCACACTTCCGTGATGTCGCCCGCGACGCGCCTACGCTCTGGGCCACGCTGGACATTACACACCTTGGCCCATATGCAGCCAGACCCGTCGACGGTGACGAGGCACGCTGGTGGAGCTTGTGTGCTGAGCGTGCAGGGGACACTCCGCTGAACCTTCGCGTCTACTCCGAGTCGGACATCGCAGGCCCTCTCCTCCCCCCGGGCAGGCGCCGCGGAACTCCCCGCTAAACTGTTTGCGCAGCTTGGAGACACGCTTGGCCTCAATCCAGCACAGCCTGGATTTTTGTACCTGCGGTTCCTCGCCCTCAACAAGCCATCCGCACGCGACTTGACGCCCACGTCCCTCCACCAATTCATGGGCGCCCTCGCACATGCGCCGGGGCTCGAAGAGCTAGCACTCCATGATCTCAACCTTCAAGGCACCACCGCGTTGCGTGTCGAGCTCCCGCAACTCAAGGCGCTCTTCATCAGCGTCTCGGAGCTACAGGGCGTTCTGCCATGCCCTCGCCGCGCGTTCGGCCTGGTCCTCCACAACCGTGTTGAGCTCGGCCCCGCCCGCACCGACGCCCTCATGCTCGCTGGGGCATTCGCCGCAAGTCTGCCCACGGCTAGCGGGTTCCGCGCGGGCACGCTCGTCCTCCAGAACGGAAAAAGTGACATCGTTTTTGGCACGGGCGCGCCCGACTTCTTCGCTAATGTCGAATGGCGGCACACGCCAGTATGTGCGGCGTCATTCCGCGTGCCGAGCCTGCACGCATCACACCCACTCTTCGCACGTGTCGACACACTCCGCGTTTCGAACTTCACGTTGCCGGCCTCTGGGGCTTTCGACTTCGAAGAGGGCATGGGCCTGAATATCCTCAACCGTCTGCAGAAGCTGGAGGTAGAGGGCGTGGAGGACGAGCGAATGCAGCAGGCGATTGTGACGTGGCTGAAGCTGGATAATCGACGAGGAACAGTCCACAAGGTCGACTTCATCGGCTGCCCACCGGCGATCATAGCGTTCGCGCAGCAGCGACTCGGCACACACTCTCTGGAATGAAGGTTCGCACTTGATTTCTCTTTCTTTCTACGCGTCACTTGTCTGATGAAAACCCAGAGTGGACCAAGTTAGGCTGACATCACCCACGTTCTCGGCTATGAATGCAAGATGACAAGAATGATGGTTCCAGCAGACGAGAAGCGGTTCGAGGTGGACGCAGAGTAATATGCACCCCAGCCAACTCATTACATGTGGACAGTAGTAGCAAAGGACATGCCAACAATAGTGCATCGGCCAACGACGAGTAACAAAAACCCGGCGTACATGCGTAGGCCCCCTGCTCATGGTAGAGGGACGGGACAAATGCCCGCCGTACAAATGCATTTCCCCCTGCTCACCCATCAGTGCCCTATTGGTCATCCGGCTTCACATGCGGGACTCACTTCTTGCACTGTGACCCACAAAGCTCAAAGGGGTGTAACGACTCGCAATGGACGCCGCACAGAATTTCTTTAGCAGTGTTATCCTTGCCCGCGCATACCAAGCGCTTGTCGAGCTTCCCGGCGTCAGGGCCTGGGGCCGGGGTTGCAAGAGTAGTGTAAGTGGTGGCCAGGACGGCGAGGATGACGGAGAACCGCATGGTGGTGTGGATCATCGGAGGGACAGGGAGGTTGGGGAAACGAAGTGGGTTGAGAGGCGGGAGCTCTGGCGACCTGGTCATGGAAGATTCTGCTCGTCTTTTATAGGTTTGGCCTTTTTGGTAAAGCGGGGTAGGATCCAAGAGAAGGCTGATGAGCTGTCCAACCTCCTGACGTGACATGATGGCTTGGCAGGAGAGATGACATGTTCGCAGCATGGCCGAATCGGAAAGACATCAAAATGGGACACATGCGGCGAAGGACTCAATACCCCCGACTCGGATGAGTGGGTCAATGCTCCGACACAATGCCACGAGGAACAGAGGTGTTCGAACATGTCCAAGTGCTCTGCGGGGTCTGGGACTCCAGTCGCACCAGAAAATGGTCCCGTCCTATGACATCGGCTATTCACAGATTCCTCTGTATTCTTCTGGGATCGTCACTCGCCACCCCCCTCGAGCACGAGCATCTCCCCGCTTCTCCGCGCAGCCACAAGCACTCCCCTTTCCTCCCCCTTTGCCAGCTCTCGCAGTTCGCTCAGCAACGCGCATAAGCGGCGCAACGTGCCCTGCGCCGCCATGTCCGCCTCGAGCATCAGTGGATGCTTGCCCACCGCCTCCCTCTCGACATCGACGACCTTCCCGCCCGCGTCGAGAGTGACAAGCACGTGCACCGGAACCTGTCCGAGCAAAAGCGCGGGCAGCACAGTGTCGCGCCGCATCATCGCCCCCGCGCGCACGGAAAAGTGCAGCACCTCGTCCTGCGGGACGAGCGCGTGCGGCGTGCGAGTCACGCGCAGGCCTCGGAACACCTCTTCCTTCACGTCCGCGTCCAGTGGCAGCGCCGCAGAGACAGTGCGGGCGATGCGCCCGGCAACGGGCGTGCGCACGACCATGCGTAACCCGCCGAGCACGTACGACATGACGCGTATGTGCCGCTCGTCCGCAAGCCCGGGATACGGCACTGTCTCCGCGTGAATGTATGCCTCTATCCACTCCGCCCCCGCCTGTGCTTTGGCCTTTGCACGCGCCTTCGCGGGCGCGAGCTGCAGCACGAGCGTCCGCTCGCGCACGACGCGTGCGCCGAGCCGCAGCTCCGCACGCGCGCCGTGCGCCCAGCGGAAGAAGACTATGTATGTCAAAATGTAAATTCTATGACGTTCCTAGATGGAAAGTAGGAGAGCAAGAGAACACGCTCCGTCCGGCCAGGCACTTGGCCGCATGACCGCGTCATGATGTGGCGCTGCTTTCCCTCCCACTCACCTCATTCCCTATCCTCATTGCTTCCTGTCTCTATAGCAGGAGCGCTCACAATGTCGGATGTTACACCGACAGTCGATGACCTACGCATAAAGCTTTGCTATATCTGCCGGGAAGAAGAAGACGACGCAGACGCGGCTTCGTCCTCAGGGCAGACATGGGTTCACCCCTGCGTGTGCACACTCATCGCACACGAGGACTGCCTGCTTCAATGGATGAGGGCGGCGCAGCAGAGCTCTGAGCTTGAGGGCAAGGCGCTTGTGTGCCCGCAATGCGGAAGCGCGTACGACATCGAGAGCTCCGGCAGTCGTACACTTGCTCTCCTCCGAGCCGGGAGTACAGTGACAGGTACACTCGGTACCGTCGCAATGTGCTCCATCGGAGCTAGCGTCTGTACGGGCTTTGTCATTAGTACGTGCCCAAGTTCTGTGATGCCTGACCTTCTTGGCTGATCCGTATGCAAACAGCAATCTGGTCCTTCGTCGCTGGCTACGGCGCGTGGGCCATCAGGCAGTACGTTGGAGCCGACGTCTACAGTCTCATTCTGCCCGCCGACATCTCCAAATGGCCCGCAGCCGCGTTCCTGTACCTCCCTCTCGTGGCGACTTCACTCATTGGGGGGCAGTTCGCGGGCGACGCGACGCCCGTGCTCCTCATGTCCCTTGCCCCCGTCGTTCTCGCACCCGTGCCGGTGATCTCCAGCCACATCCCACTCCGGCCAGAGTGGCCCGCGTGGCCGCCGTCGCCGTTCGCGCTGGCATTGGCCCTTCCGATCGTGCGCCGGGTCTACGCCGCCGTGTGGGCCCGAGCTGCCGCGCATGCACTCGGCGTGGCACATATTGCCGCGAGCGATCGCATCAGCGCCCATAACGAGACAGAGAACGCAGCTGCAGCCGTGCGCACTGTCGGACTGGGTGCGACGTTCGGGCGCCGCCTCGCTGTTGCGCTAGCGACGCCGGCACTCGCAGCAGCGGCGGGCGCAGCGCTCCTATGGCTCAGCCGTAGCTCGAAGCTCCTCCGCGCTGTGCTTTCGCCTCGTGCTCCGCACACGTTTTCGCCAGCATGGGCAGGCGCGGCGCCCGTGCCTGTGGGCCGCATAGCATCATTCGCCTCCCGTATCTTATGGGGTCAAACACGCCTGTGGACGGAATGCGATCCGGTCTGGTGGAGGAATACCCTCGGGCTTGGGCTGTGCCTTATGGTGCGTTCTCTCAAGCTTGATGACGTGCTTGAAGCTGACCAGAGCGCACAGGCTCGCGACTCGCTTAGTCTTTGGCACGTATGGCTCGCTAAGCGAGAGCTCGAGACCCGACGTGTTCGGAGCAGACCGTTTACAGGAATCAACCCCTCTGCACTCGACCTTCGGGCACCACGCACAGTAGGTGCGTAAGTGGACGGAGGAGGAGAAGGCACACCATCGTCGTATTCGTACAGTGCAATTACACATCCGTTCGCTGCCCTCAGTACGCCCGCTTCCCGCTCTTCTGAGCCTCCTTCTTCGCCTCGACCTCGGCGTTCTTGGCTGTCGAAGAGTTGAGCACTGACTCGATGGCAAAAGAGAGGGATGTTCACCCTCGGTCTCAGCCTTGCGCTTTGCGGAGGCAGCCTCGCGCTCGGCACGGATCTTAGCAAGACGGGCGAGGTCTGTCTTCGCCTGGTCTGTCTTGCCCGCTTCGTGTAGCTTCCAGTAGCGCTCCTGAGCTTCCTTCTTCTCCTTTGCGTCCCTATATATCGTGTGAGAAGGATGCTCACGAAAACGAGAGACACGCGCACTTCTCGCGCCTGTTCATCGGGGCAGCGCCGACTTCGGACAGCTTCATAGCCTTCATACCAGCGCGGTTGTTATTCGCCTCTGGGGCGTCCTCATCCTCATCGCCCTCTTCAACCGTGCCAGGCTTGGGCTTCTTTCCCTGTTTCTTGAGAGCGCGCTTTTCGTCGCGCGTCATCTCCACCTTGGGTGCGGCGGACGTTGCGGCAGCAGGAGGGGCCTCTTCTTCTGAAGATTCTTCCTCCTCCGAAGAGTCCTCGTCCGAGTCCTCGTCGTCCTCTTCGCCTTCCTTCTTCTCGCGCCGGCCCCTGCGATGCGTAGCCTATGTAAGATCGCGAAACAATGGAGCAAGATCGGGACGCACCACTTGTCGACGGCGACTGCTGTCCCGTTCTCATCCAACTCGAGGTTACGGCTGTCGGTGAGTTGCGCGCGTGAGTCAGAATGCACACAAGACAACTACGAGAGGACGCACCTGAACGAGCGTCCACCACCACGCTTCGTCTTGAACTTGCCTGTCGATCACTGAGCCTTTGCCTGCGCGGAGACAAGAGCAGGTTACGCACCAGATCCCCGAACCATACTTGTCTGTAGGATGAGGCGGAGGCGTAGATGAAGACGGAAGAGGACGAGTCGTATGCGGGACCGGGGTATGGAGCGGGACCGATGCGCGCCTCATTCTTTCCACCATCAGCCCGCTTTTTCCAATCAAATCACTCGATGTGCATCAGCGATTACCGAGATTCGATGCATAGCCATCCTTACCCTTGATAGCCATCCTTACTCAAGAATATGATGGATAACCATCGCATGCTATGGTGTGTTGGACTCTTGCCAAAGAAGAGGGTGCAAGCGATCGAAGGCTTTCAGCGCTTTCCTTCGCATGCCATCGCTTTCAGTGCATTCGATGGCCATGGAAGGGCTATCTGCCTACTAGGTACTATAGCTACCATTGCTGTAGTATATTCTCTAGCTCAGACAATGATAGACGGCAAAACAACGTATTCATGACTGACTACATATACTATACATGGAGACCAGACCACTAGACCACCACGCTCGAGACCAATGCAGAGAGATGAGGATAGGTATCTTGAGCGCAGATCATAGATATGAACGAAGAACAGTCAGCTTACATACTGACTGTAAAGGCACGGGTACTTACACAAGCGGATCTGTCGAAAGAGGCGAAGCGGATGGATGCATGCGTGGTGGCATCATCGAAGCCGGGTAGAGTCGAGCTGCAGTGGAGTAAGCCCGTCAGAGAAAGTCTTTCTAGACTCATGTTCAGACTCACGGCCAACATCTGGTGAACCTTCGTAATCGGGAGCGAACTCTTGTGCGAGTCGTGCTGCGAGGCAATGGGCGGCGGGCGGTAAGCTTCGGGCGTCAGAGACGTAGTAGGAAGTGAGTTCGAGGCGAGCCGAGAGGATGAACGGCGGGCGACAGGAGGCAGACGAGCGAGCGGCGGGCGGGCGGGTGGATGTATGATCGGGGCGGACATTCAGGCGGGCGGGCATTCGGGCGGGCGAACGGTCGATCGGCAGAAGGACGGGCGAACGGCCGAGTGGACGTGTGGATTGGCGAGTGGACAGGGGAGTGGGCGGGCGGACGGATGAGCGGGCGGGATGGTGGTGGTGAGAGGAAGAGAAGCGCGACGCGTTCGGCGCCTAGACGAGGCGCGTCAAGTCCGCGCGGTCACGTGAGTCGACGCGCTTGCTTTCGACTTCGTCAACAACCTCGACTTCGTTCGTTCATCGCCAATCTCTACACTCGTCCGAGATCTTCCGACGCACGATTTTGTGTCTCAATTGCGTACTGAATGATGATAGACTAGTTGGTGGTGTATCATGGACGGGACATGGATGGTGGGACTAAATAAGGTGCGTCAGCTCAAGCACCAACATGGAAGCACACTCACCGCAAGCGTAGGTTATGAACAGATCACATGTACTATGTGAACTCACTGGTCGCTACAATTATGCTCGCTATCATTAATCCGGTATGTGGATGAACGTAGTCCCTCCGTCGCGGTCGTAGATTACGACCTGCCCGTCGTCGTCGAGCCGAAGACGATGGCGATGGAAACCAACCCCGTCCGGAGCAAGACAGAGACATTCCCGGACGTGCTCACGCTTTGGTCGGCTGTACGGCCAACAAGCGACGGCTCTCTCTCATGCGTGAGCGCAGGTTCGGGCAGTTCGTCCTCCACAAACAGCGGTCCACGCTCACGCGTGATCACGTGCAGAGTGCGATTCTTGCGCCGCTTAACGCGTCCGGCGTTCGGCGCAGCGCTCTTTACCATGTTCATGCCATTGGCAATCGCGGCACTCGCGGACTAGCGCAGCGTCAAGTCGACCCCTCCATGCTCACGATGGCTCGCCTCGCGAAGGACGCGAAGAGCATGCCAATGTCGCCGCTTCCAGCCCGTCGAGCGCTCGCCGAATACCCGTTGAACGCGAGCGCGTCTTAGTTCCCCGCGACGCTTCTCGTGTCATTCGAGGCGCCGACACCGTCGAACCCAAGTACATGTTGACCGTAATACACGCGCCCTGGGCATGAAGATGGATGCATGCAAGCTCTGAGAGCACGTCCTTGTACCTGTGAGCTGTTAGGGTAGCGTTTTGGAGCTCTCCGGCGAGAGGAACAATCTGGCAAGCGAAAGTGATTGAAAGCGATGGAATTTTATATACTAAGCATCCATAGCAATCTATAGGCATCCAAAACCCTCATGCGAGCGATCCATGAGGATTTCACGCCATCCTTACTGTCCGAGAGGCGATCGAAAGCGATGGCAAGCCATCGCAAGTACCGTGGGAGACTTCGAAGGCCATCGCATGCGTTGAAAGTCTTCCTTTGACTTCGTTCGATTCCCGCAAAACGCCGATGGCCTGTGACCGACCAACAGTACATAAGCCTGACTCGGCGCTGGAGGGTGTGGCGATGCTGTACTGGCCGCTGTACTCTACTAACAATAGGCTGTGTTGTACACGACTCTCTTACAGCCGTTCACCATCAACCACAACCTCACCCACTATCCCCTGCCCCAGCAGGCTTGCACCAAATTCGGCGATGCTAGCGCTTGCATAGGAGCTGTCGCGACGAAAGACATAGCTGCAGGCTCGAAATTCGAGAGTCTGAACGCGCGCTTCCATCTCAGCCCGCTTTGCCAGACTCTCCACCAAGGGCGTCATGTTGAATGCGGGCTTGTCCTCCAGAATGAAATGCGTGCAGGACAGTGCCACCGTGTGTATGTTGATCATGCTGACCAGATCTGCAATCGCATCTTGATGGAAGCAGAGCACACCAGTGTCGCGCATGATAGGCATACCATTGTCGTAGTGATCAGGATATGTCATCTGGCAGCTGCCCCCTTCGACAGGCTCAATCCAGTAGCACAAATAGGGCTTCTCACTCTGCTGTAATGAGCTCCTTGTGACATGAATGCAAAGAGGAGCTGCACCCGGCGGCCTGAAGGCCCGCTCGGCAGCCCGAAATGCTTTCTTGCGCAATGCGAGCACCATAGCTTCGGAGAGGCTCGTTTGCGACCCTGGCACCGCGATGATGTATCCACGGGACGAAATAGGGATGGCGGGCAAGAGTGCGGCAATGAACAAAATCTCGCCACTCAATCCGAGCTTCTCCAGGCGGGGGAGGGACAAGGATACTCCCGGTGGCAAAGCAACGCCGGGCCAGTCGCAGCATGCATCGTTGATGTAGATGGCCTGTAGCTCCTGTGTTCCTTCAAAGAGACAGAACATGTGTTTGGGCTGATCTGTGAATGTGACTCGGCACAGGTCGAGGTGACGGAGGACCGGGAAGCGTGGAGGCGGAGCGTCAATCTGCACGCCGGTCACAGTAAGATTTGTGATGTGCCCCGCGACGCGCGTCACCAGTGTGTTCCGGAGGTTGGGCACTTGGCTGTGGTCCAGTACAAGATGCATGGATAGGTCACGAAGGAGAGGCATCGGCCCTACAGGCATATTGTTGGATCCGTGATACCCGTAGCCGATGAAGAGGCGTTGAATATGCGGCTGCATGAACGCAAATTCCCTCCAGAATACCTGCATTGGCGACCACACGTTCAACCAGAGCGGCAAAGCGGCAGCACGCGAATACGATATTTGAAGCCACGCGTCGCTCGAATTGCTGTGGAAATGGATCCACCGCCATAGTAGGGGTGAAGCTACAACCATGGCACGCAGGTGGGTACACACGCGCATGATTCATGTCCATTGTCCAGCATTGTTCGCGCAGAGCAAGCCCGTAAGCTGCGCCATGTCGAGGATAGATAGGTCCTCCACATGGGTAGGGTAGTCCGGGCACGCGAGCTCCTCCATAATGTGATGAAGAGCCTCCTGTGGGAGCCGGCAGAGCCCCGTCAGCGTGTTCCGGCGCGTTCGCGTGCGCCGCATCTGCTCGGTAACTTGTGCCGGCTGCTCGGTAACATGCGCCAGCTGCTCGCGCAAGCTGGAGGCGCGCTGCTCTAGAGCAGACACCTCCTCGTCAATCACGCAGAACGCGTCCATCCGAGATGACAGGACGGGCGAGCGAGAGCAGTCGAGGTGGAAGAAGGAGAGGGAAGCGAAAGACGCGAAAAGATCACGCGACCGCAGGTTGATGGTGATGAGATCATATTTATATCCCTGGATCCCACCACACTTGTGGGCCCAAGTACGGCAGTACGGCAGCACGTCTATGCGCATATTCTATGTGGCGTCGGATCTTTTGAAGTTGGAGGTTACTAGGTGTGATAACACGCGACCACAAGCTGCCTGCAAGTGCGACGACAAGACGATCTACATATGGACGCGACAATGGTTCGTGTACCTCATAACGCATGTCGGGTCGCAACACAATGGACAAGCCTTCACCGAAAGATAACGCCCCCAGCTCGACGACGCGCCTCAAGCCCATCCTCCTCCGCCTGCAGCGCAGCCGCGAGCGCCGCATCCACCTGCAGCTGCGCCTCCGTCTGCTCGTCGTCTTCGTCGGTCGTCGAGGTCTCGGCGCGCTGCTTGCCCTTCGCTTTTGCCGAGGACGACGTGCTGGCAGAAGAGTCGTGCAATGCGTCGAGGGTGACGCGTGATGAGCTTGGTATAGGTTCATGGACAGGTGCTCTGGACGGACTGTGCTGAAGATCGGGGATTTGTGGTGCTGGTGGGGCGGTATGTGTTGTGAGGAAGAGCTGGAGGAGATCGAGCATCGGGTTCGGTGTCCTCTAAAGCAGGGTTAACAAGGCGCGTCGCGTGGATCAAAGAACTATGTTACGTACAGCAGCAGGTCGAACATATGACACGTATTGCTGGACCAGTTCGTGGAGGACGGGGACGCTGAGCCATGCGGCGTGCACATCGAGGACAGAGGGCGACGCGGCTATGAAGGTCATTGCAGAGGGACGGGAGAGGTGGTCAGGCACCCGCCCATCCTTATATTCTTTATAGTTATGGCTGCATAGGCCGCGTCAGCGAGGACGCGCGTCGGTGTACGCGTCAGACGGTGAGGCGAGAGGCGAGGAGGGCTGCGGCCCCGCGTCGTCCACCTGAACGTCTTGGCCGCATATCCAAATTTCTGTTGGACCAGCTGGGCTGGCACGCGCGGAGATAAAGAGTTTGATGGATATGCAGACAGTAGATTGAGCCATGACTGTAACTACAAGCGGGGAGAGGCAAAGAGGGCTGTAACCCCGAGTAACATTCGTGAACGTTCGCTGCGCTTCTGGGCCTTTCGCGCTCGCTCGCCGTCGCTCTCGACGTCATGTGCCCGACATAGATATTCCATGGTCCTCAGCCCGCCCGCTCGCATCATCCACCTCCCTAACACTTGATGTTCGGCTACAACCCCACCGACTACCACCCGCGCGACGCGCACATTCGCGCCGCGATCGCCGAGGAGCAGCTCGCGCGGCAGCGGCTCGCGCGGCAGCGGCAGGCCGACCAGGAGCGCGCGCGGCGCGGCTACCTCGGCTTTCCAGGCGGACTCGGCCTCGGTGCCGACTACGACGACAGCTACGACTACAACGATGTCCACCATGCACTCCACCCCGGCGCGCGGTACCGCGACGAGGAACGGCTGCGCGCACAAGAGCTATTCCGGCTCCGGCAGCAGGAGTCGGCGCGCGTGCGCGCACAGGCCGAGCTCGAGCAGCGCGCGGCGTACGAGGCCGCGGTACGCGAGCGCGAGCTCGAAGTCCGGCGCCGGCGCGACGCCGCGGAGGCGCAGTGGCGCGCGCGCGCCGAGGCGGATAGACTGCGCCGGAGGGAGAACGAGCTCCGGCAGGAGGAGGCCCAGCGCCAGCTGCTTGAGCGGCTTGGTCTGCGGTCGAGGCCTCAGGACGGCGTGCGATTCGCGAGGCCGACGGAGACACAGGTCGGTGGTCTCTCGATGGTCGTTCTTGCTGATGTGCTGACGTGTTGTAGGTCCCGTGCAGTCAGACACCATCCTACAACGCCCGAGCACGGACCACCTCCCCCGCCCGCGCAACCGCCGCCGTCCCCGCCGCCTCGCCCCACGCCGAGGCCCCCTCCCGCGTCAACCCAACCCCACACACGACCAAGTACACAGACACGCAACTCTCCGCCGTCGAGACGATCCAACGCGCCCTGCGCGCCCGCAAAGCCCGGCAGTCCGCGCTCGCCACGCTCGACGCGCTCAGCCAGACCTTCCGCTCAACGCGGGCGGGCTTCGCCCCGCCGCCCGTGATCGAGTTCCTCGTCGACGGCGCGCCGACGCCCGTCCCGACCGCCGACATTCCCCTGCCCTCTTCCGGCTCAGAAGAAGAAGATGCACCGACCGCACCACGCCTCGCGTTCACGCCCGCGTCCAAGCCGCTGCACGCGTACGACGAGGAGCTCGTGCGCCTCCTCGGCCGGCTCGACGCGGTCGAGAGCGCCGGCGACCTGCAAGTACGGAACCGCCGCAGGGCGCTCGTTAGGCGGGTCGAGGGCGAGGCTGTGCGCATGGAGCGCTGGCGGGGCGCGGTTTGGCGGGCGTACGAGCAGGCAAAGGAGGCCGAGCCCGCTCCTGCATCTACGACCTACCCGCCTGCGCAGGCTGTCGACACGCAGACCGCGGACGACACCAACCTCTTCACTCCTGAGCCGACCCCCCACGCGACGGACACCCCAGCCCCCGTGTCGGCCGAGCCTGCTGCTCCCCATGACGTCACTCCCGACTCTGCGGCGGGCCCAGCAAACTCTCCCTCTCCTTCGCCTTCCCCCACCCCGAAAATGGAGGCTCCTCTGTCAATGGAGGCTCCTCTCTCTCACACCACCCCCGCGCCCGGCGGCGTCGACGGCCTCGCCGCGCAGCTCGCCGCGCCCCTCCTCTCCTCCCTGCCCTCCGAGCCCACGCCCTCCCCCGCCCCCCTCGGCCTATCCGAGCTGCAGCCGGGTTCCTCGCTCCTCGGCCCCTCCGCCACCCTCGCGAACGCCGAGCTCGCCCCGCTGAGCAACGTCCTCGGCCAGCAGCACGCCGTCGACGCCTCCGTGCTCGTGCCGCTGCCCGTGCAGACGCATGCGGACGCCGTCTCGCTCGTCCCCGGGGAGCGCGGCGTGCACCGCGGCTTTGGCGCGGATACGGTGAATGTGCCACGGATGGGCCCGGACGTCCTCCGCCGGCTCGGTGGAGGGAGCGAGGAGATCCCGCCGGACGATGCGGGCGTGCGTGGCGCGAGCGAGTTGGATGGGGTGAGCCGCCCGGGGTTGGTGCCGAGGGGCGAGAATTGGGAGGAGGGCGAGGAGGATGTGGCGCGTGCTGCCGAGCGAGAAGGGGCCGAGGAGTTTGTGATGGTAGATGGGCATTGACACCCTTCACTGTACAGTGTGCTGGTACTTGTAATTCGTTGCACACTCTTGAACCGATTAGAGCCATGAACTCGCCTTCAGACGTGGCGCCGTCTGGGAACATGCCTGGGCCGCTGTGGTGGAAGTAGATAACCCTATAGCGCGCCGGTGAGCCGAACGTGCTGAATGAAACTTGCACGCGCGAGAAATCAGAACCGACAAGCGCGATGTCTGGAGGAGTATTAGACTCACCTCATGAGAGATGTTGTGAAGAGTGGCACTCACCAGTCCGATACGGGAGTTGGCGCGCCAGATATCAGTGCAAGACCTCGTCCTACCACACACGGTACCGGGCTGGTTGGACCAAACCGTCTGAGCTCCTTCCAGTATTCTTGAAGGAGACGTGAAGATAGAGGAGAGTCAAAGTGTCGCGCGGAGTCCACTACCATATCCTTGTCAGACACGTATGCACAGTCGTTGAGGTTGAGCATGAGCACAACTAGGCACTCACAGGAGGCTCTCCGCCTCTGCGCAATGAAAGCCGGTCCAGAGAACTATGAATATTTGGACACCATTTGTAGGATCGACTGGAGACGAGATCCCCCTCGATCGTGGCCAGTCCAGTGGTCCATGCAAGGATCCCGGAGACGATGTTTCACCTGGCATGCGACATATTCACCCAAGCCAATGTCAAACATAGTCTCCGGTTATCTGAGCAGCCACTACCAGAACTGTACAAACACGAGCGAAGCGACGAAACAGCCCGTGGTGAGAGGGAGAGAACAAGAGGCCCGCGCCTCTTTGTTCCGCCTCGTCAGGCTGTCCAACGCGATGCTCGACCACGGCCCTCATCCTCTGCCCTTTCCCTCCTCCCTCGCTCGCTAGATGGCATGGCCGCAGCCCCAACCAGGTTCGACGTACGTGTACGGCTGGCCGCAGCCCGACGGGAGCGTACGGCCCGTCCCGGGAGTGCCGCCGTACGTGCCGAATCGCTACGAGCACGCTCCGCCGTTCCCGATGCCGAACCCGAATACGCCGGCATACCCGCAAGCTGAGATGCGACAAGAGCCTCGATATCCTGTGGATTCCATCACTCGAGCATATAGACCTGAGCTGATCAATCCACAGAACCGCACGCACAATCCCGCCCGCCGCGCCTCGGCCAGCGCGGCGATGGATGTCGACTCCCGCGCCCGACCACCGCCTCCACCACCAAGTGAGGACGCGTCTGACCGCGCCCTAGCCGCGTCACTTGACGGGCTGCTGCGGTGCCTCTCCCTGCGCGGTGTCGGGCCCTCGGACCTTTCTGCCCTGCACGCACATGTACACGGCCTGATCCACGGCGCCTCCTCCGATCGGCCTCCTGCACCCGCTCCTGCACCCGAACCCGTACCGCATGCCTCACCGCAGTACACCCCGCCCGTCGACCCCACAGCCGTGCGCGCACACGAGCCCCCGCCAGCCCCGTCCCCCGCGCTCGCAACCTTCGCCTCGATCCGCACCCGCGCCGACGCGCTCCTCTCCGCCTTCACGCTGCCCACGCACCTCGACCTCTCCCCGCCTCCCCCGGGCAGCACGCTCGGCCTCGCCCCCTCGTCGCCGAACCTGCCCGCGCTCCGGCTCGAAGCCGCGCTGATCGCGCTGATCGGCGAGCTCGACGGGATCGCGGACCCGTCCGTCCGCGACGCGCGGCGCGACGCCGTGCAGCACATCCAGCGCGGGCTGTCACAGCTCGAGGACGCCGTGCGCACGCGGCGCGCCGCCGCGCTCGCGCGCGCCGCCGAGCTGCGCGCAGAGTACGCGCGTCTGTACGCGTCCTTCGTCCTCCCCGCCGCGCTCGAGTTCCGGCCGCCCGCGCCCGAGGAGCCGTTCGAGCTGCCCGCGGTGTCCGCGAACGCGCCCGTGCACGCGTACTTCCGCGGGCTGGCCGGGCTCAAGAGTGCGCTACACCGGCTCGGCGACGGCGGCGCGCTCCTGGACGCGGTGGACGGCGAGCTCGCCGCGCTCGATGTGGACGTGCGGCGCCGGCGGGGCGCGCCGTCCGCGCCCGCGCCGCCGGCGTTTGACGGCGCACTGGAGGGCTTGGATGCAGCTGCGCATGCGCTGGTCAGCGCGTTCGAGCTGCCGGAGACGCTCGACCTTGCGTCGCCGCCCGCATGTGCGCCGGCGGGGCTCGTGCCCGCGCCCGCGAATAGGCCTGTGCTCGAGCACGTCGCGGCGCTCGGGCGCATCCTCGCCAAGACGGAGGAACTCGAGACGAGCGGGAACGAGGATGCGCGGTGGAAGCGGAAGAGGCTCGTGAGGACGCTCGAGGGCGAGTTGGAGCGGGTGGAGGAGGAGGTGAGGCTGAGGAGGGAGACGGTGGGGGTGGGGCTGCGGGTGTGACACACTCTTTGCTGGCGATGCCTTTTACTCCCGGGATAGCTATATTTTTGGTATGAGAGGGGGAATATGGAGCTCTAGATCTGTCTCGCCAAATCGGAGGATGTGCTGACAGCGAGCGTGGAGAATGCCTACGAGCCGAGGAGCAGCAAATAGTCGGCGCACTGCAGCCCTGATTTTCGTTGAAAGAGGACAGAGATTGACAGCAGCGTCGTGCGTGGCTTCATCTATCCTCAGAGTAAGTGGTCTGGGCGCGGAATGATCTGTGGAATATACGTCGACGCGTATGGCAACATCGAGATAGCCGGAGCACTGACAGGCGTCGGAGATGTCATCTCTCGGCAGCGCCTTAGGTCGGCGAGGAGGAGCGCAGAGTGCAGGTCACAGCGCCAGAAGCCAGGGTTCCCCACACCACAATATTAAGAGGTCTATCAAGATATAGCCAGCAAAGAAAGAGCAGCCAACTCAGAAGACCCGTTGAAGAGACCATCAGCACTTGCAGTCATGCTACTAGCAGGGACACCACGCTCGAGTGTTCGGAGGAATGTCAGTAAAAGAGCAGACCCAAGATCGGACACGACAGCTCGATGTCGATGAGCAGGGAGGGCGAGCCAGCATCGGAAATCATGAGACAGGGGTTGTGGGGGGATCAGGATGCAGAGCCGAGCTGAGCTAAGCGAAGACCAGATTGAGCCAGCTGCTTTGTCGCGAGAGACCACGAACTCGTCAGCATGTCAGTACATATCACTCAAGTCTGGGAACAGCTGCTGATGAGAAAATACATCAGTATCGAGTGGTGGTACAGTAGAGTAGCTCCAGACTTATCTTTTTCCATGAGTGTGCATCGCGTTCTGTTGTTGGTCGCACAGGAAAGTCTGGGCATAGGGGAAAGTCAAGAAACCAAGCGGTACAATCAGGAGAGAGACGTACCGGGCCCTGCTATCAAGCACCCGAGCTGATCTAGGATACACACATGAGTGGCAAGTCTGATCTAGATAGAAAGACATACAGTGTGTGCGCTTGCAGTGGAGGGACTCGTGAGACACTGGGCGAGGTAAGTCAAAGAAGCAGCGAGGAGGCGAGGAGCGGGTCATGGGACAGAGCGCGGGAGGCGAGACCAGTCAGAACATCTTACCAAGCCGCCGCACCCGGTGAGTCCACTTGACCATCTTCGACGCAACCTTGGGCTCCTTGACCTGGCCCTCAGCAGCACCGACAACGGCAAGGTCCTCCTCGCGGGGCAGGAAGGCGTCGGGCGTGAACATAGAGTCGGAGTGGGCACCAAAGTAGTCAAGGCTGTAGGCATCTGTGCAGAGGGAGGAAGAGTCAGTGTTAGCGGCAACGGGCACGGTCATCATCTTCGTCATCGACATCGTAGTAGGGAGGGTGCGGTTAAGCGGGAAGGGTGGTGTGCGGTTAAGCGGGTGTGTGGGAGTGGGGAGCGTGGCTAGGTGAGGAGACATGAGCGACCTGGTCGGCCCTCGTATAGGCCAGCGGGGGCGGTCTTGGCGACGGCAGCGTGGGGCTCAACAGGGGCCAAAGGCTGTGAGCGCGGGCTCCAAAGTAAATTGGCACTCTTGAGTGCACACGCAGACGGCATGCAGCGGAAACCTCAAGGACACATAGGAGGTGATCGAAGAGGGGAGGCGGTGCAGGCGGCAGCTCCCGCAACTCAAAGAGATCGGATAGAACAATCACAGCCCAAACCCATCGGAAGGAAGCCTCGACCTGAGCGCATAGATGAGAAGAGTTAAACCAGATTTAGAACCGTAGCTCGGGTGTCAATGTGGTGAGAGAGAAAGGATACCTCCGGGACCCGAGTGAATAAACATGAAGGAGCTGACGGGCACTTGCATTTTTACCAGAGAGAGTGCATCACAGCGATGACTAAAGCCCTTTATGTGCTAGCAAGTTAGTTTTACGCGTTATGTAAGGGCAAAAAGGGACGCATGGATCAGAATTGGACACGTCAGCAGGTTGATTTGTGATAAGTGGCCAGAAAGTGATGTGTAAGGTCTTCAGAAGCTTCCGAGAAGTGAACATCTACTGAACAGGTCAATAGTCTCTGACCCAACAGAGCATTTTGAGCGGA